>JABFFJ010000270.1:0-101941 GCA_013623715.1 Fusarium verrucosum
GCAGACCTATAAAAGTAACCTTAAAGGGGCTTATATAAAATCCTAGGTACCGATGCTAGTTACGTATCTTTAACCGGATCGTATATACAGATCGAATTGACCGGATATTCATCAATCTTCCAGCTTAATATCTAGCAAGCCAACAAACAGTCATTTTAACCCACTTTTACATCCGGCTTTTACTATATCCGTCTTATATCCGGTTTTTTAGCTATTTTAGTCCTAGGGCCAAAAAGCTACATTACATAATTAACCCCGCAAAGGAAGGGTACTTCTATAAGCTGGAATGACCCTATTAGGCAAGCCCGATTATCTGCCAGATTGAATCTATATCCGGACGTTTCGTATAGATCAGGGCCTTAAGTGCAACCTGAGATAGACACTATGAAGCACAATGAGAGCCATGAGGGCGTGCCTAAAGCATTGCAGATTCAACGTGACTCCATGTTTGCATTCACTGATGTCATCAACTCTGTCAAGCAAGCGCTAAAGTTTTCCCGAGGTCACATGCAGTCTTATGATGCAGCTGCGAGTGGACCAGTGGCACAATAGAATATCCCCTCAAACGTGATTCATTGTCGGTCATTGTCTATCATGACCAGTTGCAGGACTCATGAGTTCAAGCGTAAAGGCCAAGCTCAGGGGCAAATTGAGTCTTCTTGGACCATCATGAGTTCAATTGCCCTCATGTGTCCTCATCTTGGTCATCATGAACTGATATCCCAATTCCCTTGACCGAAATCACATTGTCCCATGACACCTACACCTTCGGTCTAACGCGAGCACAATTGGGATGGACTGACAATTGCTTCGTTGCCGGTTTCACTCATATGGCATGAGGTGATGTCCCCGGCCTAGCTCATCCCGACCCCTGTTCCCCCCTGGCTCATGGGCATAGCCATCATCACACGACCTCCAGCTTATCCCGCATCGCGACCTGGAGCTCCCCGAGCTTGTGTGGGTCTCAACTTAGACCGTCATTGCCCTGGGCTTTCACTCCCACTATTTGTGTTTTTGTGGCTTTTTAGCGTCACACTTTGACCTCCACCTCCGCACTTCAACGCCAAAACATCTTATTAACCTTGGACTACAGCAAGCATTTGGAGAGCCACCAAGGCCAATTCAAATCAATTCAGGCAGTTAAATTTTGCAGCTTATTTTGAAAGGCGACCAAACAATTGAATTAAATAGAGAGCTCCTAGTCTTTTTGGTATTTTCTTAGGGTTCCTCCCGCTCATCAGTCAAATACATTAAATACATAAAAATTGGTCTCAATCAGGGCCACGCCTGAGCCCCTCGTAAACTCTTAATTCGTACAAGCCGGCACTCAATGCCAGGGATCTTAGACGTCGAGACCATCGACGACAATGCCCTTGTTCCAGGTCCACTGAAGTTTCCTGGCCACCTCCAACGCAGTAAAATCATCAATCATAGCACTGACAAGATACAAAGCTGCATCAATGCCTGAGCTGACGCCTCCAGATGTGACCACTCGGAGACCGCCGAGTCGCATAGCAGCGCGACGAACGATCGACTCACGGCGGGTGTTGGAGTCCTTGAACGACATGCTTCCCTTTCTGTGTGTCATAAGTCAGTAACTGTCTCAAACTCAATGCATGACAAGTGGGGTATAACGGGAACGTACCGGGCTGCCGAAGGGCGACGTCCCTGGCCAGCGTCAGACTTGCGGCGGATGTATGGGCTCTCGTCCTCGCCGAGATCGAATCGAAGGTTGTTGACGACGTAGCGTGCGTCCTCAACCACATCTGTGCGCTCTTGAAGGTTCACGGTAGCAGCATCGCTGCAAATGTTCTCAAAGGTGGTCAAGAAGTCGGGGTGTGTGGTGGCGGAGAGGCCAGAGAGGATACCCTGCTTGCCAAGGAAGAGGGCACCGGTACAGATGGAGAGGATGGTACGCTCGCGGGCAGGATCACGCTTCTGAAGCTCTGAGAAGTCGGTGATGAGAGAGAGGGGCTGAAGTTCCTTGGCGACAACCTCCTTGGAGTTACCGCCGACGACGACGAGGATGTCAAAGTCCTCAAGACGGTCGTGAGCCTCCTTGTAGGTGATCTGGGAGCCAATGACGACACCCTGGTCTGAGATGACCTTGGGCTCAGGACCAACGATGGTGACCTCGAAGGCCTTGTTGTCTAAGAAAAGGGGAAACGTGGTCAGCGGGAGGGGTAAAGTCAAATAGAATGTATACATGTACTACTGTACACCAAAACGAGGGGTACTGTACCGTATGGCACGGTACGGAAAGGTAAGGCAAGGAATCACTCACTCTCAGGGTCCTTGAAGTTGTGTGAAGCAGTAGTAAAGACCTCGAGCGCGCCGGCGAAGTCCAGAAGATCGAACTTTTCGTGAATGGCGAAGAGAACGTCAACAGGCTCCTGGTCAGCGATGGCCGAGGTCTTCTGTGCACTCATCTTGGCGGTTTTGGAGGTTTAGAAGAAGGTAATAGTTGAGGGAGAATTGTGACGTGTGTTTGAGTAAAGATGTATAAGTAGACAAGCAATAAAAGAGATGCTGGCTACTATTAGTAGTGGTTGTTGCTGTTGCTATTGGATTGGCTTATATGATCTGGATGATGATGAGAAAGGAAGGAAAGAAGAACAAGATGAGGAGTGCAGGAGGGCGTTTTAAGTACAGCAAGGAATGTGAGGTATGTGGTTGCTTTGCCCTCAGTCTTTCCCCTCATCGATTGACGACTCAGGGACTCCAACCGCCGCACCGCACCTCACCTCACCTCACTCATGGAATCCAGGCCCAAAGTTGAGTGGCTCGATTTCTAGGTCAGAAGGACTCAGAGTCTGGTGTGATCATTACCCACAAAGTCATGGTACGGTCTTGTCTGCAGCTAGCATGAGGAAACTGCGGGGTTGCTAGCGCGGCGGGGCGCTCTGCCTCTGCTCTCCCTGCCTGAAGTTCAGGGTACCGCCGTTCTACCGTCTCCACTGAGCACCGAAAGGTACAAGAGACCATGCCGGGATATCCAGCTCTGCCGGCCCCACTACCTGCCGCAACCACCCAAACTCATTTTCGCTTAGACCACTGAAGCCCCCCCTGTGGCTCGACTTGCAACCGCTGTTTTCAGTGAGGTCGCTCGCTAGGTGGTCTCCGGATTATCTTCCAGCACGGGGCTCCACTCGTAAGCGCCACAACTCGCACCATATCAAGAATCGTACAGCATAACAGGGTACCTACCGCTACGGCCAACCGCGCCGCGCCGTTGTCCACTACCAAAAATCAGCTGTATATCCGGTACTGAGCGTTTCCGAATAGCTTCACCTAAATTTAAATGCTTCGGCAGTCAAGAGCTTGGGTCAAGATCCACACTTATACGGGCCTCACCACCTCGGTCTGCTCACCTTGAGTCTCACGAGCTCGGATGAGGCCGTCACGCCAGTCATGGCTTCATCGGCGTACGTCATCTCGTCCCCTGCAGAAAACTCCATCCCGATATCGTCGTCGACTTGATGTCCCCTCACTCACCCCTCACTCAACCGCTCGTCCCTCATGATCTCCCATTCCATCCCCTCCTTTGGCT
Source organism: Fusarium verrucosum (assembly GCA_013623715.1). Lineage (NCBI taxonomy): Eukaryota > Fungi > Ascomycota > Sordariomycetes > Hypocreales > Nectriaceae > Fusarium > Fusarium verrucosum. Next base: position 3,551 of record JABFFJ010000270.1, read on the forward strand.
TCTGCGACATTCACCTCCCTATGCCAAATATTATACGTTGCCCGCTGACCGTCATCTCCACTGTTTAGGTCATTAAAAGACCTCTCCAAGGCGATCGTCGCCTCCATCACTGAACCAGCCGCTTCGCTCCCTGACGACTTGGTACAGACCATCGATGCCTATCTCCGCCGACACCAGAAACATGACGACGCTGCAGCTGATCGTCTCCAGGAGGAGCTTTTCTCCATCTTCGACAAGCACGTCAAAGACAGACCAGCAGTCTTTGCATCATTCCTAGCCATCATTCGCCAATTGCTTTCGGTACTTCGAACTCCTGAGCGCATATTTGCATGGTGGGACTCTTGGTCTACGCTTCTAGCCAAGTCGTCTCCTGAGAAGGGTGCTGTGGAAGAGACGCTGGCCTGTATCATGGAAATCATATCAATTGCAGAAGAGGATCACGATGGTTCCGATACTGACCTTTCTTCCCACCCGCTGATTGACCGTCTGTTCACAGGGTGGATGGAGAAACTATATCCATCTGTTGCCGAAGCGGTTGTAAACCTGGAGCCAAACGAGAGAATAGTACGGGAAGCTCTCGTACATTTTGGAAAGAAACATCCCAAGGTAAGTGATGTACCCCGATATTTTATCCATGAAGGATCCTGACCCCAATAAGGAACTCTTTACAGCACTGGATCGCTATTTTCTTAAGAAACAGTATCGGAAGGCCGTTTTGCGTTTCTTGGGAGACTATCTTCAAAGTCAACCTCCTCATCTCCATCAGATTCTTCAGACGCCGCTGTTTGCTAATATCTTGAAGTGTCTACAACAAGACAGCTCAACAACGATAGTATCAGCTGCCTTGACGATTGTCATTATGCTACTTCCACAGATGCCAAGCTCACTAGTTCCACATCTACCTACACTGTTCAACATCTATGCAAGGTTATTATTCTGGTCGCGAGAGCGCGCCGGGGTAGTTGAGCCTCAGCCAGAAGATGCAGATTCATCCAACTGGGAAGAGTGCAGTTACGAAGCAGAAATCGACGACCATGCTGTCTATCACCTCCTGAACTACTACACTATTCTGTATGGTCTATATCCCATCAACTTCATGGACTATATCCGCAAACCTCAGAGATATCTACGTCACGCCAATGTTGCCAATGCCAACGACATGGAAGTCCAACCTACGGAGATTCGGGATCAGTCGGAGAGGTTTCGCCGATGCCATTTACTTCATCCAAACTTTTTCACTCTCACGATCGACTCCGAAAAGACAGATTTCGGTCGCTGGATCAAGAGCGAGGCCTCAGAAGTTGTTGCTGAATGCATGGCGTTATGCCTCGTGAATGAGTCAAACCAAACATTTGGGCAGAATTCTCATAGTTCTGACGTATCCCCATCGAACGAAGGTTTCGTCAAAGAGAACCACACCTCACACCCTACAGCGCCAACTGAAACCCACGGTGGTTATCGTTTGCCCACATCTGCCAGTACGGATTCATTGGCAAGCAGTCGCCGGCCATCTGCTCTAATTCGCCAGGGATCTCAGTCAAGCGTCCCTTCTACTCGGGACTCGATTGATGCCCGGATAAGGGAACCAAGCGTCGATAGCCCAACTCTGGGCCCTCATCTCATTCATTCCTCATCGCATACACAGCTTCAGGACATGATTCAATCCAACAAGGTCATCAAGTCTGGTTTGCATCAGTCTTTGGCCAATGATAGTGTGCCGTCACTCTCACTGAGTAACCAAGATTCTGTTGCTGATCGGCCCGGTCCATCGCTATTGGGCGCGCCTCCTATCAACACGCCCCTTTCACTGACAGAGACCAACTCGCAAGTGTCTCATCTACAACGCCAGATCCTTCTGTTGCAGAATGACCTCAACTTTGAGAGGTATCTGAAACAACAACACATGGCTCATATCGGCGACCTGCGCAGGCGGCACATGGAGCAGGCCGTGACAGAGGCAGAAACTCAGAATCTCCTCATCACTAACCGCAATCTGAAGCATCGATTCGAGGAAGCGAAGAAGGCGGAGATGCAAGTTCGTAGGGACTCGGAAAAGAGTCGTGCCCTTGCGAAGAAGTGGGAAGCCGACCTTTCCACCAAGCTTAAAAAGCTGCGTGACGAATCAAAGAAACTCAAGGCAGACTATGAAGCACTTCAGAAGGAGCTGGATAACTCGATGGCAGAGCGCGACAAGTTACGGGTACTCTTGTGCGATGCCGAAGTCAAGGAGGTCAACTGGAAACAGAACATGCAATCAATCGAGCTTCACAGCGCTGAGATTGACCGATTAAAGAGTGAGGTTGACAGATTGACAAAGGTGGAGCGCGATTTTCAAGCCAAGGAGCTGGAACAGCAGAGGGCAATTGCTGCGGCCGCGGGAGCAGAGAGTAAAGTCGAGGCGTTGAATCTTCAGCTTGCCAGTCGTGAGAGTGAAATCGAGCGCACCAGGGTATTGTTTCAGAGTCAGGTTGCAACACTCCAGGCAAAATTATCGGAAGTGCAAGAGGAAAGAAGACGACCTTCTCGAGGCGGCAAGGAGGCGTTTGATGTCATGCTCGCAGCAAGCCGAGAGAAACAGGCTGAGCTACAAAAGCAACATGATCTTTTGATGCGCAAGTATACAGCCCTCCAGTCATCTTTCCTGGATATGAAGATAGAAACAAAGCCACGCCATCTCAGGATCGACACCTCGTCAGACGCTGAGCACGATTCTTTATCCATGTCAACGGGAGCCGTCATGATGAAAACACGGCCGTCACGTATGCATTCGGGTTCTGATGCCGCAGAGGCCACTTCATTCAATGTCACGCCGCCTCTGGAACACAGGCCTGAGTCTGCGCTATCGCCGAAGTTAGGGGGGTGGGCACACCAACCAGGATCGCCACTAGGGACAGATGCATCATCTCTGTCAATGAGCCCAGACCACCAGCGAGTTGGACGAAGCGAGGGACGATTGCTCGCTAGGAGCCACTCAGACCTATTTGCAAGCGCAACGCACAACCGACTCCGGAGAGACTCCAGGGACAGGAGCAGAGACGAAGCAGGTACCAAAAAGGACAAGAAACCGTCGGCGTTGAGGGGGATACGGGGCTTTATGTATGAATGAGGATATGAGTAATATAGTGATGGTATTTGACGGATAGGGTCAATCATGGCATTGCGTATATACGGGTGGTTATTTCTTGAATAAACCAGTTGGGCTCGGAGCCCCGTTATCCGTACTTCTTTTGTTTATTGCAATTGATGAATATAGTGTGACAAGTACTGAACCCGAAACGATCGGTTTATTGGGTAGATTGCGAGTACAGATATCACCATAAAAAATAACCATGCTAACTAATGTATTTACGGCGGGCGTTTGCGACTGTGTATTAAAAAACCTGTGGCTCGATGTATGAAGTCGATATACAGGGTAGCTTGCGAGGGCTACAACTTGCAAGTCAACATATGATAGATATGCCACTCGTCGATCGTCAAAGCTTTGTTAATGACAATGGCGATAATGCTCACCATGATTTATAATTCAAAGATGAAGATAAAACTGCAAATATTGTCGATAACCAAGCCAACTGGACTGTGTGACAATATCGTGGATAGGTGGAAGCAGACTTGGCCGAGATCCATAATTGCGGCTACCAGTCCAGCTTTCAACAATTGGACGGCTTCCGTAGCTCAGTTGGTTAGAGCGTCGTACTAATACTTCATTCCGAGTATCCGGTAATGCGAAGGTCTCAGGTTCAAGCCCTGGCGGGAGCAATCCCAAATGCCCTCCAATTGTTATTTTTTTTGGTGATTTTTTGGTTAGTATTTTGAATTCGTTATTATCATGATGTTTCGTGGTGAGGTGTCTTTTCTTTGCTGGGGTATGACGACGTCTGGAGAAGCTCAGTGCCTTATGTAAACAGGGCTGAATCTGAATGTGGGATAGACTGAGATGCGGGGTGGTGGGCCATATCAGAACAGGAAGGAAGGAATCTTGAATGACCAACCAGAACAGGATGTGAGGGAGGACAGGACCTTCTTCTCCTTACACCTCAACCCCTGAACTTTTGTATAGTCGGAAGCTAGTAGGGGTGGTGAGGGGCCAATCTGACCAATCAGAGGCCTAGATTTCCCACAATAACAAGGAATATTTCAGCCTTTTCAGCCTTCCCGTCAGCCAAAATTGCTAGCTAACCAGTGGCATTTCTAGGAAATGGTTAAACTGGGGATAACAGGGATCAGAAGCTGACTAACAAAAGTTCAGGGGTTGTGGTGTATTTCCTGTTTGCCTAATAAACGCATGGACTTCATTTCCGCACAATCCGTTAATTGTAGACAATGAATGAATGATATGACTCAGTTCATTCATATTGGGGAGTCTTTGGTATTAAATAAGATCGCGATCTGTGGACAGCCAGCTGAGCGACCGATTTTTGTTGTGTCCTCATTTACGTCATTTTGTTCTGGACGTGACCATGTCTTGAGACGTGTTTCTCATATGATTCAGATTTCGAGAAGCTAAAGGGCCGTCCGTACGGCGAAGATTGATTGCTGAAGGAGGCAGTGTTGCGATGCGCACACACCACACCCCCGTGTGATATATAAACAGGGGTTGATTTGTGCGCTCGTAGGTGAGAGAATTGGTGAAAGCAGATCAGCAAGACAGACACATGACATGACATGATAGCGGTGAATCCGTATTTGTGACGAGATGGATCGAGTTATCAGTATGATACAGAGACAGACAGTCAGTCATTGGATATCCTCGAAAGAAGTCCATGAAGCACAGAATATTGTCGCTGAGCTGCGTTGTGTTGTGTTGTGTCATTTTGCATTTGGACCAGGGGCACACGGACACGACATGGCATCGCATGCATCTATCTGGCTGCAAGGCCGATCTCGTTCGCTCCAGCCGCATGTCGTCCAATCTGAGCAATTTTCTGGCCGGCTACTGTATGTACGTACACCAGCGTGTTAGTTAGGGTTAGTCGAGAAGCCGGTTGGTTGGTTGTCATTGAACTGCTTCCATTGTCATGTATGTATGATGATGGGACAGCACGGGATAACTGTATCGAGAGGCCATGTCCGAGAAAAGTCGAGAAGAGGAGAGGATAGCGGTGTAGACAATTGAGCCGAGGAATGCGTGCATCAGAGCTTGGAACTTTTGCATAGATGTCGTTTTGGTGATACCTCATGTCTGGTGATAAAAGACAAGAAACAGCAGCACGACAGTAAAACGCTCGCTACACGGGGGGGGGATTTGTGCGTTGAGTTGTTTTTTGAAGTTGGAATAAAGGTAGGTATTTGTGGCTGTAGAGTTCATGATGGGAATTCTGATGGATGGAATTGAGAATATCGATCCTCAAATGACAGACAAAGCGGTTAATTGACTCGTGGGTGTGGTTAGAAATGACGTAGAGGTAGAGACGGGGTCCCACGTGAAGCCTTTAGCGCATGTCGTCAGCGGACCTGAGGCTCCTGGCAACCCGCCCCGTGCGTTTTGGTTCCAGTGGGGTTATCGGTGGATTTCCAGTGGACTGGGCCTTGTAGAGACACCAGACCAGGCCCGGGGGAGTGAGTGACTCTCTGGTTGATATCGCGGATGAATGGACGACACCTAATAACAGTCAGTAACAAGATTCAACGGTTCAGTGAAAGAGGCTTGGCCGTTAATATTTTATTTTTATGTAAATATGTACTTATTAATAACATTCAGACCTTAGTTAACAACCTATACGTATTTCCTACCTAAACTGACTCATTTGAAATTCGTGTTTGTTTGTTGTTGACTCTTGTCATATCTACCTACCTAGATATCGCCGGATGCCGCCGCTCAAGATCGGGTTTATTCATTCTGTGCCTCTCAACACCAGGCTCATGATCAGTCATTCTACGTCAACTCTGCTTCACGAAATATCTACGCATCCAATATCAACAATAAATGCCCTGCGTCTTTAAAATCCTTTGTCGCTACACGCCCCCCGGGCATGAATTTTAACTAAGCACGCATCCTTCGCAGCAGAGCAGGCTTAAAAATAAAGAGCAAAAGCAAAAGCTACCTGCACACCACCACAAGAACCAACGACCGACCCTCTTTTCTTTTGCGCCCGTCATTTTTCTACCCTTTTCTTTAAACCACATTCACCTCTCTTTTAGTCTCTTTTTCCTTCTTTCTTTTTTGCTTCCTCCCTCGTTCTTCGTGCGCCTAGGTTTTTCTTTCCTCACCCTTTTCCCTCTCTCTCTCCTCCGGGTTTAAACTCCCCGCCTCCTGGCAAACGACGCACCACCAAAATCATGTCGTCGCTCGAAGCCAAGATCGTCGTACTCGGCGCCCAGGGCGTTGGGAAGACGTCTCTGGTTATGAGATACTGCAAGGGCGCTTTCAACCCGGCTCAGATCACTTCGACTGTCGGCGCCAGCTTTCTCACAAAGCGCGTTGTTGACTCTGACTCGGATACGATTGTGCGCCTACAAATCTGGGATACAGGTTAGTTTCGAGCCGAGCAGGTTGTTTTATTTAATCGTTTGCTGACTGATATTTGCAGCTGGCCAAGAGCGCTTTCGATCCATCTCCCGGCTGTACTACCGAGGCGCAAACGCCTGCATCCTCTGCTACAGCATCACAGACGCACAGTCCTTTGCCGACATGGGCGTATGGCTCACCGAACTCCGCCGAAACCTCCCCCACGATGTTGTCCTTCACGTTGTCGGTACAAAAGCCGACATTGTCGCCCGCGATCCCTCCGCCCGCCAGGTCCCATTCGAACGCTGTATCGCTTACGTCGCTGAGAACCTGGCCCCAGGCGTGGGTAGCACGCCGCCCCCGACCGCAAACCCATACCACGTTCCCACGCCCATGTCAGGCGGTCAGGCCATGTCTCCCCCCTCTATGGAGCCTCGAAGTCCCAGCTCCAAGCGAAGCTCTGGTTTCTGGGCACAGGAAGTTGGATGGGACGCATGTCACGAGATCAGCGCAGAGACGGGAGAGGGCGTCGAGGAGGTCTTTCGAGTCGTCACACGCAAGCTCGTCGAGCAGAACCGCAAGATGCAGCAGGCTCTTCTCATGGCCACCGCCATCCCCGGCACACCAGGCTACGAAACCGGCATGGATGGAGGCTACTTTGCAGGTGCTGATGCACGAGGCAGTTTCCGCGTAGGCCGCGACCGTCGCAGCTGGCTCTTCTCACCGGGTTTCTCGCCCGCCGTTACGGTCGAGCAGGCGGGGACTCAAGAGCAGACACAGGCGGACGGCTGGGACCGCAAGCAGCGCAAGAAGTGTTGTTGATTTTTGGACGCCAATATTATACTAGACGACGAACGACGACGAGGATACGTTACGTTACGATACGATCGGAAGCGATGTAGACGTTGTATGGACATGCGAGACGAGGTCATGTTTACAGCGAATTCCCCACGGCAATGAATGACGGAAGAGGAGCTTTAGGATGGTTTCGACGACTGAGCGCACATGTTTGATACCCGGTCTCTTTTTTTCTTTTTGTCCTTGTTTTATATGTCATGTTTTGCGGGTTGGTTCACAGTCGGGGGTGTTTTTCGTCTTTGATAGCCAGGTTTCGGCCCATTTACTCTTCTGTAAGCAATGGATGCATCCCCTTAACTTGTTTGTTTCCTTGAACTTATGCATAATGCATCGGGCGGGTTTCCCTTTACTTTGCTGTATTTTCTGCTGGGAGTTGGGAGGATAGGGCATTAGGTAGTCTAGATATTCGTCTTTTCTTAGAATACACCATGCATTTGCTGGTCAACAGGTCCCTAACTCATAGTTATCTGCACTTTGATGTGATTCCACATCAATGGAGACTCAGAGTGGTAGTGGCCGGCAGCATCCGGAGAATGAAACCCCGCCCCACCCCCACCTGTTCCGGTCGGAGGTCGGGGATCGGATGTGTCCCCCGCATCCTCCCGCAATCGTTATCGTTATCCGCCATCCCGCACCCGGGACTACGGAACCAAAAACTGCCGCCATCACCACTTACTTGCTCTCTCGCCTCTTTCTTAAGCAGTCGACCCCCCATATCTTTCTCTCCTCCTCATCAATCGCTATTCTCAACTCCTATACAATGGCTCAACCAACAGGAAACCTCGCAAACCTTCTTCCTCCATCGTGGAAAACCTCGGTAACCGCTTGGCTCGCCGAAGACACGCCTTCATTCGACTACGCCGGCTTCGTCGTCGGTGACGGACCCCGAGTCGCTACCCTCTGGGGTAAATCCAGCGGCATCATCGCAGGTCGACCCTTCTTCGACGAGGTCTTTGCTCAATGCGGCTGCACCGTTGAGTGGCACGCTGAAGAGGGAACAGCCGTTGACCTAAGCAATGGCAAGCACCGAGTCGCAACAGTCAAGGGTCCTGTGCGTGGAATTCTCCTCGGCGAGCGCGTTGCTCTAAACACCTTTGCACGATGCTCCGGCGTGGCTACCAAGAGCCGACGACTTGTGTCGATTGCGCGCAAGGCGGGATACACGGGTGTTATTGCGGGAACTCGAAAGACAACACCAGGTTTCCGCCTCGTTGAGAAGTACGGCATGCTCGTTGGTGGCGCGGACGCTCACAGGATGGATCTCAGCGCCATGATCATGCTCAAGGATAACCACGTCTGGAGCAGGGGCAGTATCACCGATGCCGTCAAGGCTGCCAAGTCAGTTGGTGGATTCAGCATGAAGGTTGAGGTTGAAGTGCAGAGTGAGGCTGAGGCGGACGAGGCCATTGAAGCTGGTGCCGATGTTGTCATGTTGGATAACTTCACTGGTGATGGTGTCAAGGTTGCTTCGAGGAGTCTCAAGGAGCGCTGGCAAGGGAAGAGACATTTCCTGCTTGAGGTTTCGGGCGGATTGCAGGAGGATAACTTTGAGGCGTATCTGTGCAATGGTAAGTTATCGAGTCCTTCCAGTATACCGATACTAACTAACATGTTGTAGATGTGGATATTCTTTCCACGAGTTCGATTCACCAGGGCGTGCCGCACATAGATTTCTCACTCAAGATCGAGCATTAAGTCCAAATAACAAAAGTACATTGAAATTCACATCAACTCTTCTGAAGTTGCTTCCCTCTGCTCGAAGTTGAGTGTTTGTCTCTGTAGACTTCCAACATGTCCCATCGGTATTTACTCTTTACCCGAGACAGTACCTCCATCAGTGATATGCGCACCAGCCATCATGGCCTCAATTTCAGGTCCTCCGCCCTGTAGATGGCTCATAGGATCCTCCTGCACCAAAGGCTCCTTTTCCTGCCGGGTGGAAGGGGGAGTATCGCAACACGACACCAACACACTGCTCTCGTTCCTTGTCGACGGAACATCTAAAGCAGGGTTGGAGGTGAAGAAGTCAGCAGGACGAAGATGAATCTGTTGTGTTTCGACAGGCCTATCTCATTGTTAGTAATCTCGCACTCAAAACTTCAGGGGCACCAAGCACATACATGACAGGCCAGTCCTCAACTCTTGGGTTATGCGTGAAGCCAAACGATAGCCACACGACAGGACTGCTTCTTCTTGCTCTCTTCCCATCTTCAACCTCATCTCCCATCGTTCGCTTTCCATCTGTATCCGTGAACCAGTCGCCTCTCTTGACCATATCAGACACGCCCCCGACTTCTGCCTTGCTCTGGTTCGTGAACTCGCCTGCCGCCCACAATTCTCCATCACGATATCCCGTGAACCAAACATTATGTTGGCCAAACGGCGCTCTCGCAATAGTCACGCTGTTCTCATCTGCCAAGAGCATCTGGGTCGCAGGGGGCACAAGTTTGTAGCCCACGGGTCGACCAGAGATAGCGTTACGCTTCGTAGCATGCTCTAATTTGATGAGACGGTTCAATCGTGGTTCCGCATCTATCCATGATGCTTTGTGGACTGTCTGGCGTTCTACTTCGTACAAGTTCCCCTTCGGATTCGTTTTGGGGTTGATGCGTCTTCCAACACTCTCCTCCACAACAAGCTTTGTATCTTCAGTGCGGTATGAATCAACCGCCGGATCAATCCGAACTGAGAATATATGCTGATGGTTCTGAGCGAGAACACCCGGCGCAACGACATTGCCGTATCGACTCGTCTTGCCCTCATCTATACCAACAACGCTGACAACTCCCGTCGCGCGAGTCTCAATAGTGATGTTTCCCGCAAGATCAAACTTATACGCAAATATGTACTCGTAGTTCGCCAGAGTGACTATAAACTGTACAACGAGCTCTCTCATGCGTACTACAACGGATCTGTTGGTGCGGAAATTTGTGTGTTTCCACATAATGCCATTGTCCTGTTCATGCAGACATACAACTGACTTTGCAGGCGTGGGCATGCCATCTGGGCCAGATAGATACGAGTCAACGTAGTGGATGGCCCCAAGACAGTCGCATCCAAGTTGCAGGTTGTTGGCAGCTTTTCCAATGCCTCCATCTCCGAGGTCAAAAGAATGCTTGCGGTGAGAAGGCGGACGAGGATCTCCATAGGGGATTGTGAGCTCGCTGTAGCTGAGGCGATACAGGATGGGACGATTCTCGTAGCAGACATCGTGAAGAACTGCGCCCTCTCGTGGGGTGAAGCCGAGACGGAAACGCCATTTCTGCCATTCGATCAAGCCATCTGAGGAGATAGTAAAAGAAGCCCCCTGAGGTTGTGTTACGTTGAGAGGCTTCAGATCATCTCGGAGTGGTATGTCCAATAGCTCTGGGACATATTCCGCCGCATGGCTGTGTTGAAAGAGATTCTTTGGCGTTTTACCCCTTTCCTCGGGTTCAAGACCATCTTCTGAACCACCCGTAGCTAGTCGATCAATACGTACAATGGTCTTGGTCTCCATGTCCATAATCGGGATAATAGGTATGGGATAGCCATAATGGTTTGAATCGGGGTTGTTGTTGGAAACATTCTTTGCAAAAATGAGGCCTTGCATATAGCGAGACGGATAGCCGTCGTCATAAGTTCCGCCATATGGCCATGCTTCAATGCAGATAGCAAGGCCTTCTGGAAGCGTAAATTCCGACATGGCGTCTTTGAATAGTTCTGATTCCAGACAAACATCCTGGAAGCTGTTGAGCTCGTCTCTACCACTATGGTTAATAAGACCTCACAATCAAGAGTAGAAACTTACGGAGAAAGAGATGTGTGTGCATTCTGCTCCAGAACATCTTTGGAGATAACAGCTTCCTTGTTGATATCAACAATAGAGCGTGTGTACTCCCGAGAATCAGCTATGATGTCGTACTCAACCTGAGCACACCTTGCAGGCCGAGGGGTCGTCTCTGACAGGCCTCCATCATGCTCAGCGATCAAGAATGGAATGAGGTCATCCTTTTTGGGCTCTTGAAGGTGAATACACCGAAAGAAAAGAGACGTGCCTGGTCCATGATGCTTAAGCACAGAGTTTCGAGCTATAATGAACTCTTCCTGGGAGAGTTGGGCGAGAGGGTGGGGTTGCATAGATGTCATGGCTCCTGTAAAGAAGGACTTGGAGGTGCAGACGCAGACGGTAAATGGAAGAAGAGGGGAGCTGATTGACTTGATATACCTCCCGAAAGATCATGACCCTCCATCAAACATCCGTGCTCAGTCTTCCGTGATGCTCACCACTTTATCCGTCGCTGTTGGGATGCCAGTAACCGTCAGCTCACCCAACCAGGAGGCTTTGGTGCAACTAGACCTCCATGAAGCTGTCTGAAGCTGACGTCACTTACTGCCGAAAGCCGGGACCCAATGTGAGGCCTGATGGACATTTGGTGAGCGTATACGGCGTATATGGGATGCGGTAGACTGGAACGAGAAGTGAGATGCCTGTCTCGCGGGTAATTGTGATACACTGCATCCACTACCACACCGTTGGATGTCTCTCACCCCGCAAAGCTGTCTCTTTTCTCCTCTCTCATGTTGATCAATGGAAATGCGAAGATCTTTGTACTGCAGAGACTGCTTAGAAGGCAAGGCTTAATTGGTGGTGGATGTGAGATTTGAGGGGCAGCTGCAGGAATAGCATGTCGATAAGACACCTTCCCGATATATCTCTTCGTCACTTGACTCACTCAGGTACCTGGGTACCTAGCCAGTATGGGCCAAAGGCAGATACTTTTAAATTGTTACATCAGGCATTTGGTACTGAGTGTGAGCTACAGCCTACCTACAGGTGATGTTGTAGAGGAGACGCTTGGCAGGTACATACTCCTGCGTACCTTAGTAGGGATTGCATTCCAACATGTACATTCACATATGCACCATGCCACGTTGTCATCACGTTTTCCAATTCAACGGAAACATTGCATCTTGGCAGAATCATGTTGCCATTCATGTCTATCGACGTGCACCTCTTTTGCGGAGGCTTAGCAATCAAACACCCTTTTGTAAAACCCCAAAACGGCCGTGGTCAAGAGTCGATTCATTCATGACTCTCAACCAGGCAATGAAGAGAAGATGTGACGTGGTTTAGAAAAAGAAAATGAACCAGCACAGGCACTCTTCGTTACCCCTCATTCCTTACGCGCCATCCATCCCTATCTGATATCATTTTCGTAGACGCCAGGCATGTAAAGTCAAGTCCATGAGAAGAAGAAAGCTGGCCAGGCGGCCCATGTTGAGCAAAGAAGATCGTAAAGTACGATGATGCGTAACGTACATTGAGAATCGAAATGAACAGAAAAGGAAACAGTTGCTGTTGACGTGGTTTGTGGGCTACGTTCTCTGCCACCTCACTAGATACGAGTGCTTGCCAACCAAGACATGCCAGGATCCCTCATACCCGTGGATGTAGAATGAATCGTGCCATATCCGATCATCATAAGGTTTGTGCACCTTTTTAGACGCTGACGAGCTTCTGGCCCGAAGGCTTGAGGACGTTGTCGCCGTAGCGGCCGCCAAAGTTACCTAGACACCTCAAGTTAGCCATTGTCTACAATATCAATATGCATATCATCCTTACCCTGAGGGTTGTAGTTGCAGACGGTGTACCACGAAGGGAAGCTGAGGACGCTTCCGGCAGGGCACTTGACAGTGGCGCAGCCGACCTTGGTGGAATCCTTCCAGACGAGCTGGGTGAAGTGACCGTAGAGGTCAATGTTCATGTCGGAAGGAGGGTTCTCCTGGCCGTAGAAAGACCAGTTCTCCATCTCGCTGTTGTACCACTGGTTGGTAACACCACCAGCAGCAGCCTTGTTCTTGAGACCATCAATGTCGCTGGTAGCACCCCAAGAAGCGAGGTTCTGACCGTAGCCGCCATTGCCTTGGTTCCTATAGACTTTGTCAGTTATCAAACCAGTAAGCGATACGTGACTTCAACTTACATGTCGTGCTCGAAAACACAGCCGTTGGCGGTGTTCAGGGCGTATCCGGCGAGCTCATCATCCCACTCAAGATCAGAGGCAGAGTGGTTGCGACGGTGGATGTTGTGGTAGGAGAGCATGACAGTGTTGTAGGCACCATCGAGGGAGAGGTCGTTGCTGCTGCTAGCGGGGGCCTCGACCTTGGGCTCGGGCTCCGCAACCTTGGTGGGCTTGGCGACCACCTTCTCAATGGTAGTCTTGGGCTTCTCGACAACGGGCTCGGGCTCGGGAGCCTGGTAGACAGCCTCAGTAGTAACCTGGGGCTCGGGCTCGGAGGTGACAGAAGTGACAATAGGCTTGGGGATCTCCTTGGTGGAAGGCTTGCTGACGGGCTTCTTGGGCTTTGGCTTGGGCTTCTCAACCTCCTTGGTGGGCTCAGGAGGGGGATACACAGGAGAAGGAGCCTCCATGAAGACAACACCGGTAGACTTAGGCTCAGGGGCCGTAGTCTCAGGCTCATCGCCAGCAGTAACAGTGACAGTAACAACCTCGTAGACCCACTCAGTCTTCATAGCACGCTTGTCAAGAACATTTCGAATAGGGCTGGCCGAGGCCATGATGGCGCTAGCGCCGAGGAGGAACATAGACGCCTTCATGGTGATCGGTGAAGAGGCACAAGACGGAATGGGGTGAGCTGGAAATAGAGTCAGTTATATAAGCTTGAGAGATATTAGGTGTGGCTGTTTTCGGTTGCGTAAACGTGAGACCAATGCCACTTAGCAATAGCTGTTTCCGTGTCTTTGCTGAAAGCGACGAGGCTAAGATGTAGTGAGGGTGGAATGGTGTTTCTTGTGGGGAATGTTTGGAGGAGTTCGTGTAAGACATTTGGTGTTGAGACAAAAGTGTGCGTGCAGGATGAGATGACATCGATATATCGAGTGAAGGGGTTTTCCTTGCTGTGTATATAAGGGAACTCATGGCCACTATTGATGATGGTGACAAGGAAGGGGCCCTTCTTCGGCGGTGCTGTGTCGATAACAGTACCGAGTCGGTGTCGTGAAAGGGAGGATATCGATCAAGACTCCCTCAAAGATTGGGGTTGGTGGAGAATAATGCAAGACAAAGAGGGCAAATATAGATAATAGATGCAGGTACACACACACAGATGCAGGGTTCAGAAAATAGTAGTTCAAATCATGTATGCTTACCTTTGAAAGTGGGTAGTGTCTTGGGATTGTAGTGATGTTGGATTTGATTCAGAACCAGTCTGATGAGCGGCGGACAGCACTGCTGAAGTTGAGATTCCGTCTAGGAGTCTCGAAAAGAGTTTTGGTGTGGTTGAACAACGACCGAAGTTCAACGATTCAAGGAGTGACAGAAGGATGAGCCGAAGGAAGGACGACTCGATCTGATCTGCTTTGCTTTGCTTCGCTTTGCGATACCGAAAGGCAAGGTGAGGGAAGTTGGGGAACTATATCAACGGTTCAACCGGAGGCTTGACTTTTGAGTTTTGGGTTTTCAAGGAGTGGACTGCTATGTCGTAGACACGCAAAGAAAGGAGTGGCAGGCCCTGCTATCGTTCGACGAAGACTCTTGGAGGGGGGTGAGGGAGAAGGAAGAGAGTCGAGATGGCTTCGGAGCGGACGACGACGTTAAAAAGGAACTGGTCGGCGGGTCGCAGACGGACAGCCACTGTTCGGCCAGGGGCGATTGGCTGGATGGTGCGGTATTGATTGGATGCTTTGCAGGGGAGTACCTGGGGATCTTGCGAGCCTGCAATCGAGTGTGTGAGCTGGGGGTGGTGCAAGGGTCAGGGTCAGGGCCCGGGGGGCGTCTGTCTCGAGAACTCACTAATATAGTAGAGAGCGGCAACAGCGAAGAGCTGTCAGTAAGTCAGTGCGCGTGAATGCGTTGAATGAACGTGGATGTGAAGAAAGTGAGCGTGGATGGTTGATGTTTGATGAAAGAAAAAGAAAGAAAGCGGAGAAGGAAGTGAGAGAAGGGAAAGTGAAGGGAGAGGAGTTGATGCTGCCACTGTTTTGGCTGCGATGCGGTACGTTGCCAAGGGCCGTCGGCCGCAGCTGGCAAGCACTGACAGAGTGAGTGAGTGTTGCTGTCTTGGAGTCCCCGCCAGTTGGTTCCATCCATGTTAAAATGACCCCTGGAACACGGCTCCAGCTGGAAATGCGCTAGTGCCTCATGCCAGGGGTGCATTAGCCTGGGCGCTAGAAGCATGGCGGGATGCTGCACTGCAAGGCACAGGTACCTCTTGAACGAATCATGCGCCTTTGAACTCGACGGGAGGCATTGAGGAGGGAGGCTTTCCATGACATTCGGCGCCATGATATTGAAGTCCAGACAGATCTGGCAACCAACTCATGGCATTGATTGACAGTCGAGATTCATGATGAAATTCTTGACTTCCATCCATTGCCACTCACTGAATACCCACGACAATTTCGATAAGCTATTCACCAAAATCCAATGCCTCAACGCTTACAGGTATATTCGGCATACGGCAGATGCTGTGGCCCTTGAACCATGACGATGAAACTCGTGGCTTGCTTGATCCCCTTTTCCCTCTGTCCTCCGTCATTGACGCAAGACTGGACGGACGGTACCTGCATCAGTCCAACGCGACGAGTGCCGTCTACACAGATCACAAAAGCATCATGATAGCAATCCAGTCACTTGGTAGAAACATATCGGTTTCAACAGAACAGAACCGTCACACATATCTACGTAGTACCTTGGCACAACAATTTGGCTCTCCTTTGGCTTTTGATGGCATTGCAGAGAGTGCATTGCATTGCGGTGACGGCATGAACTGCGCAAGCGAACAAGTAATCAAATCATGACTCTAGGATCTGGACCCATGCCATGCTCAAACGCCGTGGGATGAGAGCAGTCAATGGAGTCATGTCCTGGCCCTGGCCCGGGGTAAATTACCAGTCATGGTAGCATGGCCACTTAATCGGCTGTCGGCTGCTTGATACTGGGTCTAGGTAGCAGTGTCGATAATTACTACTCCGTTGATGTTGGTGTTGCTCCTTAACGTAGTACCCGCCCGTCCCCTCATCTCATATCCGGTTCTTTTCCTCTCCAGTGCCGCCCTATCCCATTTCCTGGTCTCATTATACCAATTCTAGACGAGACGACTCCTAAGCTCAAACCTTGTCGGGTTCAACAGTCCAGACTCGGCCTCGAAGCTCAATTCTTTTGCTCATCATTTCCTGTCTAAATGATCTCCACCCTTACGTACACCCATGATCGGTCAACTAGAGTTGAGTTTAGGGCAGCCTTCACAAAGCTTGGCTTGCTTGCGTAGACGTCAACGCCACCCGCAAGCCACAAGCCACGTCTTTGATCTTTCGGGAACTTGACCTAGCCTTTGACCAGATGCGTATGTATTCTAGTATTCTACAGCCCATTACGGAATATGCGCAGTTGTCTTGGACCCAAGACACATAGTTTACACTTACATCGTCGATTTTCTACTACGTACGGAGTAGTAAGGCTCCATTGACTTCCGGATGCATCGTCATAATACAACCTAACGAGCGGGAGCAAATCCTACCACCATCCACAAGATCAAGATCGTATTAAGATGAGGGTTCGTATTATTATGAGGGATCACATATAGGACACACCCGCACGGGTCATATGTCAGCATTAACAATTACGAAACACATTCCTACCATCCTTTCTAGCCATCATCTCTCGGCGCATGGTTGCATTGATTTGATCTTGTCAAAGGCGGCTGAGTGAGAATAAAGATACGTACCTCTCCCCTTTTTTCCCCCGACCGTCCCTTGCCCCTTGCAGATGTCGATGTGGCGCGTGCTCTGACGATCCGTCCGATCCTGGTCATCCAATCAGACCCTCTAAAACCTCCCTCATCTCCATCAAACAAGCTACTCCAGGGTGGTGTAGCGGGCTGTTGTGGGGCTATCCTACCCTGCATCTGCGTGTCCGACCCCGACAAAGACGCTAGGTAATGAAATAAACCCGGCTTTGGCCTTCCAGCATATTTGAAACCGCGCTAATTTAAGGCGGCTGGCTGCTCTGCTTGCTCCGTTCTTCATCTCCCATCCAAGGCTTCACTTTCTTTTCGAGAACATGTCACCGCCCCATATCAAGTTGACATACCAAGCTATCCTTGTAACACAAATGATTTAATATATTCATCTTCATTTCGTGAGCTGTCATTCTTTGACTTCCAATATCCTATCCTGCTTTTAAATCAACGGGACTAGGGCCGCAGACTGCTCGACTCATTTGTTAGCTTCTGTTGGATGTATGTCCATCCTGGACAGTTCCACAATGGGATGTTGGCGTGTCACAGACTGATTGCCTCTGCTTCATACTTAGGTGGCTGCATGTATTACGTGGTACGGCACTCTTTCCGTAGATTCAAAGGATTTTAGGGGCAGATGGGTATCTGTGGTCAACATTGTATGGGATAATTCGAGATTGACTGCTATTGCTTTCTCCGCCTATATGCTGCCATAGTAAACTAACTGTCGTTGGTTTTAAGAGTCTGTCTTTGTTGAAATACATATGAGCCCTTGATCGGCCGTAGCACTTTATTAACTGCCGATCAGACTATGAATCGCGAATCGTTGATCGTCCTTCTCACGCCCCTCCAACTCTTCGTCTCACTTCCTCCATTAAACACGTTGACCTCAATCATCAACCCATTTGTCTTGAAGTTCAAGTCGATCACTATGACTCGAGCCTGGTTTCCGAGCTTGGATGGCATGACACGCAATCCACAGTCCAATTCTTCAATATTCTAGCGAAGAAGGTGAAATAAATTCCCATTAAAGAAGAGCATCCGCTTCGTGGCGTAACTGCATTCCTTAAAGCGTCTCCGAACAACTTTATCCTCGCTTCTAAACCAAAACCATATTCTCTAGTTCGCTCACAGCTCTGCTAACTCGGTAGAGTTCCAGTCTTACGTGGCCGACGTCCTAGAGTTGCAATCCATTACAGAGTCCAGCCTTGTAACCGGCTGCACCGAACTCGTCTATCGAGTTTCAAGCCTGTGGATGATGGTGATCGGTGGTCCCAGATCAAGGATCAGCGAGCAGAGGCCGAACTTTTACGGCTTCAACATTCGCTGTTCAATTGAAGATATACGTAAGCGTCGATTAATCTAGCTAAACTTCAAACTCTGATCTGAATAAGCAATTTAGCTGTAACTCTCAACTTCGGTAGTCTTTGCTGATCGATTTAGACTTGTCTCACGCTCCATCTCATATTCCCAGATCCTGGGTATATCCACCTCCTATTCTCTTTCAGGCGTGATATCTTACCACTTCAGTCACCGCTTAGATGAAAAGAACATATGACTTTCCTTAACAATTAAAACTTGTTTAAATCTAAGATTCAGGTTCAGGTTCGTTCCCGTTGTTTTGCATACATTCAATTTAATTACTATTATAACGTAGCGACCTGACCGGTTCGGGTCATCCCAAAGTGGTGACATTGATTGCCGTCTTCAGCTTCAGATTTCATTTACTTCCCGTGGATACCAGAAGCCGCGCGCCCGTTCTCAACGCCAATGTTCGATTAAATTGAGTATTGACTTTTTAATTATCGTACTCTGTAATGGGTAACATACCCTACAGTTCTACCCCATAGTCGCCAGAATGTATCACGCTCAACATACCTATGTACCTGCACATAAGTATCTATAGCATATCAATAGTATGTCAAGGCGTCTAGTTAAAAAAAGCTCCAAGATTATAGAATGCATGATATGTGAGCTCGGTATTTTGCTGGTATACAACCCATGATGGCACATGTCTTTCAAAGTTGTCATCATCACCTCGTATGTTAATAGTACAAATATACATTGATCAAACCACAAGACAAACACATCCTCGAGGCAAACACCTCTAACAAACTGTATCATACAAATAAAGAAGCCGCATTCCTCGGACACTGTGATACATCGCTAGAAGACAAGGACCGATCGACTCGGCGGCATGCAACAACGACATGGTACAACATTGCCCTGACTTCTCGAAGCAAACTCGTACAATCTCGTGCACCTCTTCAAAACGTCTTTGGGGAACCAGCACAAACTTCTCATGAATTTTTCTTTGTTGGTGGCCTTATAAACGGCCCAGAGGGGTGTATGTGATGTCAACCAACCAGCAACGTGACCCATTTGAAGATCAAACATGTGTGCTTGAAAGGCCCGTTTCTTGTTTCACGAAGCGCACAAACACCCCAAAACTGAGAAACAGAACAAACAGTCCTGTTTCAAGGCCGATCCTGTCAGTCGGTAAACATTTCGTCTCTTCTTGAGATGAAAGGTCTAGGTTAAGTCGGGTGCTTACACATGCCGAAATCAAGACACTACTAATCGCTTAACAAACGAACCGTTGATCAATTTATTAAACGGGTTCTTGCTGGCAGTTTTCTCTGAAATGCTGAATAGTTGGTTCCCGCCCAATAGACTTTTCAGACCTGACCAATGGTTCCCGCTTCTGGCCGACTTTCACTTGAAACGAGACGGCTGGTTGCATGATAATAGTTACGCTGCCCGACCAAGCCTAAGTGAGGCCGAAACAAACACCCCGGCCAAAAGGCCTGCGATGCATGAACAACATGATCATGTGTATGCTCTGGGGTAAAGGTGAAGGTGGTACTGTGAATGGTAGCGATCAACAAAAGAGGTCTTTGTTGACTCGAAAGATGTGACTGTTTCCAAACGACACTTCAAGGAGCATGCTGGTTGCATATCAAGTGCCGCTTGGCGACCGCGAGGTAAACCCCGCGCATTCAAACCGAAGTCCACATACACCACCCAAAGAATGTATGGCGATGTATCAACACCTGCTCTTTGTCCAGTCCGAATGATATTCCGGCCGTACTTTGTTCCTCATATCCCAATCTCGTCATGTGGTCTACACAAGATCACGCAAAGAGGCCATCCCGAAGCATGGCTTCACGGCTTAGCCGAGAAGTGGTGTTGTTGGTAACTTCTCTTGCATGTCTTAGAGTGCCGTGTATCGGGTGCTCAAGGCTTGCTGCAGTATACTGCACGTGTCGTTGCATTTGAGGCCTGTACTGCTGTGAAGAGGAAGTTGTGCTCTCGTCTCAGGTCTGCGATTAGGCTAACGGCGGCATGTCGAGAAACGGGGGTTGCATAACATGCGTCCCTCAAAGGTATCGCATGAATGCCCTGGGACAACGGCCCTCGGTGACTGTAAGTGAACTGATGTAAGAGACATTATCGTGAGATGATATGTTGCCTGGGCTCGCAATGGCGTGATTGAAATCTGATAAATAAGCATCGATTCTGATTGTTAGCGGTCATTGAGATATAGTTTAGGTATCTCATGTGAGCAAAAGCATTTTTGATTTGATAGCTGGTAGTCCTCTTTTTGAATCATTGACAAATATACATGATCGAACCTCGATCTCAACATATTCCAGCGCTTTATTGTTGCGAATCCTCCTGCCCCGGAACGAAAGGCTTGCCATCACCAGGACCGATGCGTACATCGGCAAAGATCTGCTTTGGTCGGAGGTGAACGGGGGTATAGTTGGTGGGCTGATCAGGGACCTTCTTCTCGAGTTTCTATGCATTGTGTCAGGATTCTCATCATACCTGATAGACTGCGGGTTCCGTACCATGTTGTTGTAGACGCACTTGTTGAGCTTCCACTCAGCTGGGCGGCATTGCCACAACTGATGATTTCGGTCGTCGAGGCACTCCCAGTGCTTGCGGAACTCAGCCAGGCAGTGGGTGTTGATGTCCTTGATGCTAAAGATCCGTGTCAGTGGCTTGTCCTAGCAATAGAGCTTCTGGCGCCTCAATTATACCAGTGGAACATGTATTCCAGTGGCTTTCAGGTGACATACACGCTGGAGGCACATCGGGTAACTCGTCGGCCCTCCTTCAAGCACTCAAACTCTCCTCGGCCGGGGTTCTCGTTCTTGCATTGCATGTAGTCATCGTTGTAGTCGCGGCATCGAGCGCCGATGAAGAATGAGGCGGAGAGGAGAGGCGCAGAACTGGCACCAACCTCCTTAACAGCAGGAATATCGGCGGGCAACGGGGTGGTGTCAACGAGCACCTGCTGGGAGAATCTGATGGGTTGATCGGTTAGCCAAGAATCAGCTGCTACTGGACTCAATTGCACCCGCCGGTAGCTCCAGAGGAAAGACAAGAGAGTAAGCTGTTGAATAAACGTACTGGGGCCTTCGGGAAGACATGATGCCGGTGTTCTGCGAAGCTTGTCGTCGAGCGTTGAGGTGATTCCAGAATCCGGAAGTGGTTGTAGGTCGCTCGGCTAGGATTGGTAGATAGCGTAAGGTAGGAATTGGCAGCCTGTGATTGGCCACGCTCGGTGAAGCGAGGCTGGGACGCAAGGCTGTAACGGGGCCCAAGGTGAGCGTAGCTCGGGCTGTTTTCGCGTCGCCAGCTCCAATAATTTTAAGCGGCCAAACAAACAGAACAAACCACCAAACAATCCGACTTTTAAGCCTTACAGCCTTGACAAAGTTTGACATCGACAATCGCAATATTACGCAGAAAATCGCCTGCATTATATTAAGCTGCTAGCTTCTCGTTCGAACCGGGTTTTATCCCGGCAACGCATCTCATCAGCTCAAGCTCAAGCTTAGCTCACCAACGAACAGTCCCCGATTTGAACGTCGCAGAATCATCGCCAGCCATGTCGCTCTTTGGACAAGCGAAGCCTTCGTTTTTCGGGCAGTCGCAGCCTGCTCAGACAGCTGCGCCAGCTCAGAACACAGGATTTAGCCTAGGACAACCTCAACAACAACAGCAGCAAGGCAACACACTCGGCGCATCGATTCAGCAACCGCAGCCGCAACAGATGCCAGCTCTATCTCAGTCCCAAGCCCAACTTTCAAACTCACTATGGCAGCCTGGAAAGGAGACACCACGTATGTTATCCAACAAGAGTTGCTCTCCTATATCGCAAAACTAACGCCTGTACAGACCAGAAGCCGATTCTTGAGCAGATGAAGCTCGTGACTGAAAAATGGGATCCCGCCAACTCCAACTGTGTCTTCAAATACTACTTCTACAACAAAGTCGACGAGAGCCACGTTCCCTACTACAAGCCCCAACCTCACGAAGACCCCCGGGAATGGGAGGAAGCCCTTCAGAACAAGCCAGCACCAGGTTTTATGCCCGTCCTTTGCTCCGGCTACGCTGGCGTCGCCGACCGTCTCAAGACGCAAAAACGCGCCGTCTCCGACTTCAACACCCGTCTGCACCAGATCAACGGCAGCCTGGATGCCATCCTTCAGCGCCACGAGCTCGAGACCGAAGTCCGAGCTGTCGCAGCCCGTAGACGACAGACGACGATTAGCGAAAGATGTCTGGCGCTTGCAGCGCGGATACAGGTGCTCCGTAACCGCGGGTATGCACTGAGTGGCGATGAGGATGATTTGAGCAGTCGACTACAGACCCTGGAACGAGATGTCCAGGATCCTGCTGTGGGTGCGAGGGAAGAGGAGCTTTGGAGTAGACTTATTGTGCTACGAGGATATGCCGATCAGCTCAGCAAGGAGCTGGATAAGCCTTCCGGTGCTGAGGGGGAGAGCATTGATCCAGAGCGAGAAGCCAAGGCGAAGCGAGTGAGTGGATTCAGATGCCTTACTAGAGAGACGAGGTTGACTGACTATTTATCTAGGTGCTTGAGGATTACGAGAAGCAGATCCAGCATATCAAGAAGGAACTTGAGGCACTATCAACGGATTACGCAGAGTGGGAGAAGAGCAGAAACCCACTCTAAAAATAGATGGAACTTAATCAGGGCAAACTGTTTAGCTACAAAGATGGGAAGGACAGAGGAATTGTCTTTGTCAAGATGTATATTGGTGGCATAGAGTCGGAGTCAGGACTGGGTATTCATCCTAGGCGTCACAGGATACGAAACGTAACTCTTTGTAAAGTCCGAGTATAATACCAACACAGCAAGTGATATAGTGTTTCGGGGTTTTCAAATTGGAGCAACATTAGGTGCATGTGTCATTGCCAGGAGTGATGTTCTTGCGCAGCTTTTTTACCGCGTCTTGGAATATGTATTGTTACAGATTAATCATGAGTTTCCGTGCGTTCCATCTAATCCGATTCTATCGTACATGGCGCGACGGGAGCACCATCAAACGCAATTCTACAGGCCGAGAATGCCACCAACAACACTCAAACCTTTATAGTCGTAAACGGGGATATCGGTATTTAGAAGATCTTGCCGACGAGATCGATAGCGAAGGGAGCTAAGAAGGCTGTTAGTACCACCGAACTAAATTTTTAGAGAGACGGTCAAACGTACAGAGATACAGAAGGACAGCAGTTGTAATGGCGCCCTGGACTGTAAAGGCAGCATCGGCCTCGAGGGCGCGGATCTCCTCCTGGGACTGCTGAGGGGGGGCGACTGTGATGTGTCAGTTCGATTGCTCATCAATCCAGTTGGAAGTTAACGTACATCCTCCGAACATTGTATATGTATAAAGTGGAAAGGGAAGGGTTCGGCAGAGAGGCAGCAGTCGTCGGATGCTTGATAGAGTCGGGTATGATGCTATCTCTTGGGTCAAAGAATTTTGAACAAGAGCGGTTCAAGTTCCGACAGAACAAGCGTAGACCAATCAGCAGTTGCGATTGATGGATCCGGTTTCGCAGCTCTTATCGATAAGCTGCTATGTCATCGTTATCAACATATGTACCAAAATGATCATTTATTCTGCAAGCCTAGCAAATCTTGCAAGTCTAGCTATATCTACAAGCCTTGCTCATTAGACAATATTATATCACTAACTAATGATAGTAAACCCGGCAAGCTTGAGGTGGCCTTGTGCAGCCTTAGGCGCAATTACAAGCCTTGCAACCTGGTAAGGTATTCGAGGTAGATAATCCTGAGCAACATTACAAAATTACTTGAAACATGAATGAATCGTTTATTGCATTTCGATATATAATTTGGGAATGGTCATTGATCCTGAAGGCATTTGCGTAGATACGAATTGTATGCTGGGCAATTTACATTTCACCATGTGCAGCATAAAAGCCTTGGTAACCAATATCCAGGGTATCATCCCACGATTCTATTCATTCGTAAACATCAATTCGCAGAAACATGACTTCCGCGTACGCTTTTCTCCCTCTATATACCATTTCCCAAAACTTTTAATTTCACCAGATCCTATGCTTCAAAGACCAGAGCCACGCCGTCGTCGCCAGCTGTGACAATTCTCTCTCCTGTCTGACCCTGAACAAAACCCAAGACACCACCGCCCTCACCATCACCACGGTGACCCTTCCACTCCTTCTGCAGACCAGCCTCGGCAGCTGTTGCGGGGGCGTTGGGGTTTGTGGCGCCAGCACCTCGGAGATCCCAACGGCGCACGACACCATCCATACCGCAGCTGGTGAGTTGCCACGAGTTGGGGATAAACTCAAGCTTGACGATGGCGTGCTCCTCGTGAGCACCGGAGATGTGTCGTCGGACAGCGAAGCGGCGAGTAGCATCGTAGACAACAATGGAGCCATCGACGGAACCGGCTGCGAGGAGGGTGGAAGGAGGGGTGTTGGGAGTGGTGACCAAAGCGAGCGACTCAATACTTTCGGATTGTGTGTGTAGAGCGGCAAGGATTTGGCCGCCGGCGGTTGAAGTCGATTGACCGGTAGCCTTGCCTCCAGCTCGCGCGCGAGCCTGGGGCTGAGGTCCAGAAGGTGCAAGTCGTGGAAGAGAGACAATCTTGATAGCACCAGTGGCACCACCGACGGCGACAAATGCGCCCTTGGGGTCAATGGCAAGAGAGTAAAGACCGCCTTCAACCTCGAAACGCTGATCCTCAGCAGTCAAGGCCACAGCAGTCATACCGTTATCGCCAACGAGGTTCTTGGCGGTAGCCTCACCCCAAACGTCCCAGACATACAGACTGCCGTCCTCGGAGATGGTGGCCAACAGAAGACCATCAGGTGTCCAAGCACCGGCGGTACAGGCACCAGTGTGAAGGAAGTAAGACTGGACGATCTGAAGAGAGTTGGCCTTATCGGTGGGATCAATCGTGTAGACCCAAACGGAACCATCAGAAGCACCAAGGGCAATGGTGTTGGGGTTTGTGGAAGATGGGCAGGGCACAATCCAGTTCACCTCGGGCACTTCCTGTGCTTCCCCAAGGAAGTCCATCTTGACCGAAGCATCGTTTGCGATTGTCGCCTTCCAGACGCGCAATCTTCCATCAAGACCACCACTGACGAGAACGTCTCCTTGGGGAAGAGTCCAGGCGAGTGTGTTGATGGAGTCTGTGTGGCCGTCGAGGCTGAATAGGGAGGAAAGCTGGGTGCTCTTCAGGGCATCTGCGGCGGGATCGCTCGAGTAACTAGCTGGCAGCGGAGGTCGCGACTGAACAGAGGCGGTGTTGAAGACCCATCCTGCACCGGGAGCATCATCCTCTTGACCGGCCGAACCGCCGACGGCGACGATGGAGGGGTGCTTGGGATGTTGGGCGATGGCGAAAAGAGAGTCTTTGGGATCATCAAAGTAACCGATGGAGTCATTTTGGAGCAGAATCTCCTCGTTGTCAGAGTCCATAGCAAGATCCTCATCGTCGACAATCTCCTCGGCAGCATCCTCGGCAGCGAGCATATCATCGTCGAGCTCTTCGTCGACGGGCTCTTTTTGATCGCGGGGGTTGGAGGACGACATGATGGCGGGGTAATTTATGACGAGATTCGATGTATGATGTTCAATAAGAACGATGGAGAAGATAGAAAAAAGGAAGAAAGAATTAATGAGATAAATCAGTAATATGCGCTCGCTAATAGGCGCCCTCTTGAGTTTCCAGTTGTTAGTCGAAGCTTGCTTGATAAGCAGGCAAATGTTTTTTTTTCGACCTTTGGTTGTCGGGACGAGGATTTTTTTTCCCTGACTGCGGGGTGGTGGCGGTTAGGAGCCCAGCTCTTTACTTAGACTGGATCATGACGGAACTAAACTCCATTTTCAAGTAATAACCTTTAATATGTAGAAAAATGCAAAAGTTTCAAATGCTCTTTATGAACTAGCACATCATGATTTCAGGGTACAATGGCAAAAGAATCTATGGCAATCTTGCTGTTGGATATCAAGCGCTGTAGATTAGGCTTTCATGATCATTGCATAACGCCTTGTTGGATGGAACCTCGAATAGAACCTCGAATAGAGATTATGAGCTTACGGGACAATCCGTATATACAGAGTGGAATACAATATTTAGGAACGATATGGAGATCAAGGCATGCCAGAAATATCATTTTAGTTTGTTGAATCTACATATTATATATAGCTACGTATGAATGAAGGCAATTCGTTGGATACGAAAAGTACATAGGCCGTTGTGATCCCCGCACAACAACTCCTAAACTGCTTGGAGGAAGAATAATAATGGCTTAATCGTTTATATAAAGCAGCAAAACCTCCATCAAGTACCCCGTCTATACGCCAGCAACACCAAAATGGCAGCACCTCATCCATCCAGCACCTCAACCCAGTTCTTCTCTGACTGCTTCCTCCTCCAACGCTCTTTCGCAGCTTGGCGCATCACCTTCTCTTCCTCTCCAACCTCGTCTGCCTGCGTCGCCATCTCACGAATATGATGCTTGAGACCCATTGAGAGCATCTTATACCATCCGCTGTGAATCTTGCAGCGCTTGCGCTCACACATACCGCGCACTTCGTCGCTTTCTCCTAGGGGATCGTCGAGTCGAGTCGCTTTAAAGATGGCTTCGCCTTCTGATGATTTTGAAAATGCTTCGAAAGCGTCCCTGGCGCTGATTGTATCGAGACGTTGATCGTAGCCGCAGATGTCCTCCTTGAATCGACCTGTGTTAATGGCAGCTTGGCGACGCTCATGTGCGAATTCCAGCAGAGTGAGCATTTTGTGACAGAGAACCGTCTCTTCAGCCAGATGGAACCTTGCCGCAGCCGCATTTTCGAGAAACTCCTTCTCCTCTCCAGAAAGATGCATTGAATCGTCGTTTTCTATAATACTTGTTAGTCACCAGTGTGATACTTGTTGAATGATAATGACTTGCCCTTCTCATTTCCGGTTGGTGCCGATGCTTCGCCTGAAAATGGCGTCTTAACCAACCGCCAGACTCCTTCTTCGTCCATTCCCGAGAGACTGCTTCCCAAGAGCGCCATGAATTCTTCCTGGGTAAGCTGATCGTTGATCCCCCCTTTCCCCTTTGCCTTGGGCAGCTTGGCGACCATGCGCTCCCACCAGGTTTGTGCATGTTCGTTGGAACAGAAAACGCTCGGCTCTTCTTGAGCCATGCGGGCTGCTTTTCGACAGCCGCTCAATGCGCATGTCTTTTTGTACAATGTTTTAAGGTTTTCGCTTGTGCAGAGCGGACATATGAACCTTTCGATAAGAGATTCACCAATCTCTTTGTTCATCTTGATACATTCTCCATGAAACCAATCCTCGCAGTTTTCGCAGCAAATCATCCATCGATGATCGTCTGCTCCACGGCATAGGCAATACGGTCCGTGGTCAGATTCATCGAGCTCGGATCCTGCTGATTCAGGGGCTTCTCCTGCTGAAGCTGACTGTGCGGCCTTTGCCTTCTTGGCAGCTCTTGGTCCTCCGGTATTTTTTGTTCGCTTAGGTGTTTTCTTGACTGCTGAAGCGGTGCCTTTCTTCTTTGATGCTGTATGCGCAGCCATGTTGGCTGGTTCTGTGGTTGTGGTTGTAGAAGGAGGATGTGAGGGTGATTTGGTAGAGGCGGGGTTGACATCTGATGGAGGTTGAGGGGTAGTCTCGGCTATGGTATCTCTCTTTGTGTCATTGTCAGAGAGCTCAGTGCGAGAATCCTCACTTTGTACTATTGTTGGTGTCGTTTGTTCCATTGTGGAGCGTTGGCAGTATATAATTGCAGATGTAGGTAGCCGCACCCCTTCTATTCAGATATTTGGTCACTTGACACAATGGTATCTATACAATAAGACGGATGAACAATTGTTGAAACAATGCTTTGATAGACAACCAGTTTATTAAGTATAATCGCCAAAAGTCAAGTTACAATTTGGATGTAAGTGGAAGGCAGGTTAAAGACGGAGAATGAATGGCTGATAGATTGGATGACTAAGGCGGAACCACCACCCCGGTAAAAGCCCGGGCCATGCATTTTCGATGGAGCTTGTGACAATCGAAAGATGTAAGTTAGAGACCTATCTAGCTTTTGCATGAGTTTCGACTTTTGCATAGAGGCAATTCACCATGTCGAACTCGATCGCGGCATCCAAAGCCCTCAGGGGCGCGTTTTCTTCTCTCCCTACTAGACAATGCCAGCGCTGCTTCTCTAGCAATGCTCTCCAGCCCAAGCAGCTTCGACCGACCCTCCCGCGATCACCCGTTCAATCGAAACAGCCCATTATCCAGCGCCGAACCAAGTATAAGACGATCGAGCAGGCCAAGAGCCGATATAGCAATGGGGTACGAATTGAGAAAATCTGGAGAGAAATGCGATTGCGGATGAGAAAGCAATGAGCTGACAAATGCGCAACAGCCATTTTCTTGGAAGGCCGGACTTTTGTTCGTTGGTACATGCGGCTTGTTGGTGTGGTACTTTGAGTTCGAGAAGGCTCGCATGCAGCGCAAGAGAATAGCTGAGGCGGCCAAGGGTGTGGGCCGACCAAAGGTTGGAGGCACATTTGAGTTGATAGATCAGGATGGAAAGCCATTTACCAGCGAGATGATGAAGGGCAAGCACTCTTTGGTACGTCGAAAGAAGCCCGTTTCGGAATATCAATGGAGGATGTTAATTGCTAACTCTTGTTAGGTATACTTTGGTTTCACCCGATGCCCCGACATCTGCCCCGAAGAGCTCGACAAGATGGCCACCATGTTGGATATCGTCGAAGAGAAGGCCCCCGGTGCACTGCTGCCCATCTTCATCACTTGCGACCCTGCCCGCGACACTCCCAAGGCTCTTAAGGAATACCTCGGCGAGTTTCACGAGAAGTTTATTGGCCTGACCGGGACCTACGACCAGATCAAGACCCTCTGCAAGAAGTACCGCGTTTACTTCAGCACGCCTCAGAATGTTAAGCCTGGCCAGGACTACCTGGTGGATCACAGCATCTACTTCTACCTCATGGACCCAGATGGCGATTTCGTGGAGGCACTGGGCAGGCAGCACTCACCACAGCAAGCTGCCGCCCTTATTCTTGACCATATGAAGGATTGGGATAAGAAATAAAGCACAGGCTGTTTAGCTGCCATGGGAAAATGAAAATAGTATGGGTTGTAAGATGAGGAGATATTGCGGGTTGTAAAAGTACTGTACCACCAGAATCATTGACTCATACATAGAAGGATACCGTGATGTAGGAACCACTCAATCAATTGTACATTCACACTAATATGAAACGTATTAAAAACGAAATTGTAGATTGTAGTTTTTAATTCCATTCTAATAGTATTGTATTTGTTGCTGGGCCAAGACGATTTGGTCCGTATCAATTGTGGGTGGGTATAATCTATTGCCGACGAGTCCTCTTATCAACCATCCTACTACTAGTTAAGTCTAACAAGTTACAACTGGAACAATACAACTAACAGTCAACATTGCATGCAGCACCTCTTTTTATGCTGATCACCACATCATAATTCCCAGTTTAAAACACTCCATACATTCATTCACATACAATAATCCTCCACCTTGGTGTGGCTATCCGGTAAAGATGCAACGCTTCGGTGTAGTTGGCCAATGCCGATTCGCTGCACGTCGATTGACGCAGCCACGATCTGTCGCGCCGATGACGGCGGCAATCTTGAGAGCCTCATCTGGACCACGGAGGACATTTCATACTTCTCAGACTGCTCTATCCAAGCCCACAGGCTCATTAGGTGTCAACCCAAATCACTATGAGGAGCCTACCAACCTGGCACGGAAGCTTTTCTCCGAGTTTGCCTTTGCATTTGAGTAAGAAGATATGCACCGTGAAATTGAAAGTACCATTATTGACAAATAATAGCATCGATGGCGTCTTGTATCAAGGTCGTAACAGAGTGGATGGAGCTGAGAAGGTCATCAAGATGCTCAGAAGCAATGGTATTCGATACGTCTTTTTGACCAACGGTGGTTGCGTTCCGGAAGACAACAAGGCAGATACTCTACAGGAGCGGTTGCAAATTTCTAAGCATGATGATGTGGTAAGAGGGAGGATGATTCTCTCGCACACACCAATGAGTGGATGGAGTGACGATCTCAAGAACAACGGTACCGTTTTGATCACAGGCTCTCACCCCGAGAAAGCTCGTCAAATTGCACTCGAGTGAGTACCCTACCTCCTGTTCATCTCGTTAGCTAATTGTCATAGTTATGGATTCAAGCGTGTTGTCACCCCAGCTGATATTCTCGCCGAGTGCAAGGACGTGTTCCCGTTTGAGCATATAGATGGAGAGATCAATGGAAAGCCAACACCACTGCCTGGCGGCAAGAGAATTCCTTTGCTGAAAGACCCCTACACCACCAACATCCCTGCAAACGCTCTCAAGATCGACCATATATTCATCTGGAACGACCCAAGAGACTGGTCTGTCGACATCCAGATTATCCACGACCTTTTGATTTCTCATCAAGGCTACCTCGGTACAGTCTCGAACATGAATGGCAACGAATCTCTACCCAACAATGGCTGGCAGCAGGACGGTCAACCTGGACTATGGATCTCCAACCTCGACATGCTCTGGAAGACAAACTACCCCGTGAATCGCTTCGGCACTGGCGCATTCATGGAGGCCCTCAAGGGTGTTTGGTCCACGACTACCAACGGAAAGGAGCTTCAGTTCAGCGCTCTTGGCAAACCATCTAATCATACGTACAAATACGCCCATGATAGACTCCTTCAGTACTATCACGACATGGCCTGCAATCGTGGCCAAAGCCCTGGGCATGATGTTTCAAAATGCCATCCTCTTCGACGAGTCTACATGATCGGTGATAACCCAGAGAGTGATATTCGGGGTGCTAGCGAATTCGAAGCAGAGGATGGTACCGAGTGGGTGCCCATTCTTGTACGCACTGGCGTCTGGCGACAGACATCTACAGAGAAGGAACCGCGGTATAAACCAGCTGTTATTGTGGATGATGTGGTGGATGCTGTCGTCTGGGCCCTCAACAACGAGGGTATCAAGGCCACCAGGGAATGGGTTCTGTCTGCTTTGTCACATACGAAGGGCTATGTCAAGCTGCCACCACTGGAGGATGGAGTGCGGAATGGTGATCTGAATGACGGAGTTAAGCATCCAAGTGAGTTGGAGGCTGCTGAAGCGAGGCTGTAACGAGTGTGTCACCTGGTGTATCTGATCGACAATTGGTCCTAGACATTGGCTGCTTACAATGATGACTAGTTCAACACTGAAAAGAATACAATAAAGAACTCGTAATTAATCCTAGGCAGCCTTTATAAGGCATTAAAAAACCCCTAAATTGACCTTATCTATAGCTTGCCCTGTAGAGTAAAACGGCAGGATCGACAGAAGAACTTGTCAGGCCACTATATCTTACCTCACCAGATCCCAATGAAATTTTCACTCATTTGGGCTGTTTGGACATCATTTCCTATTATTAGCACTATGTAGGATACGAATACCGTCGATCTTCCTTTCGCAATTGGTCTCGAGTTGAGTACGAAAGTCCAACAGGTAAGAAGGGATCAACGAGCTGTCCTCTATTCGAGGATCATGAGGCGAAGAAGGAAACTCGACGAAATTACCAATTTATGATATTCTAGATTGCTTGATGAAATCGAAGAGAGCAAATTCTGATTATATTTTTTGCTTTGCGGACAAGTGATTCAATAAGCGACATACAAGTCTGGGTTTGACGAACATTCCAATTTCATATTGTGGTGAATCAAGCATCCTGAGACCTACCTATCTGTGTGTCGTCCTGTACGGGAATAGTTGAGATGGTAATACATGTCCTGGTATGGCTCGGGTGTGTGACTTGCTACTGAATAGAATGAGGCTTTTCTGTACTCAAAGCATGGGGGACGCTGGTATGGATACATAATATGTGCAACTAGACGAGAAGTATCACATTCACACGACACCTTCACTTGGTGGTGGGACAGACAGACAATATTATTATGTACATAATTACGTTGCCGAGGCCGAGGATGCCCCCCACGGTTTCGGTGCCCAACGGGTCAATAAGTAGTCTCGAGGGCTGGCAGCAGAAGATGTGATCAGACCATTATGCGGCACAAAAAGAAGAAAAGAAGAAGCCTTTAGCTCTGCACGCCAAAATGCAATATCATCATAAGACCCTGGCTGGCGGTTAACGGCCCCGTCCACTGTCAGGTCTTGGCGGTGAAGTGGGAGCATGTGAGATACTGCCCAAAACTGCCACCGAAGGGCACCTTAGTTCCACTAACCACCCGCAACTACGTCACCCTGGTAAGGTCCCGGCCTAGAACCTTGAAAGCTCCAGCTTCTCCGATCAAATTATTAGGTACCCTTGCTTCCTGTATGTACTCCTCGGTGACGGTTTTTGGATGCATACCCCAGAGCAATAATCCATCGGTGATGAAAAATTTGCCTCTTTGGGTGACGTGGAAGGGTCCCTTGGACGTTGACTTCCATGTGACGTTTGGGTTATGTAAAGCAAAGGTACCCGTTGGCAGCCCAGCCCAGTCTCAGTACGTACTAGGCAAGGGATTTTGATAAATTCCATCAGGTCTAGATCATGTGGCCTCTTTCCTTTGTGAACTTGGCGTCGTTTTTTCTTATATACCTGCCTCGGTACATACATACAGTACCTACTAGGTAACGTTAGTTGGTAATGCTGTGAGACCCTCTTATCTTTTGTTTCTATCAACTTCTTCCCCTTGGTTGAGCACTTATCTACTATTGTTCTTCAGAACCCTTTATCTTTTTTCCTGTCAATAACCATGTCATTTTAAACTTCAATCAGACGCCTCATCCTCAAACCAGCCAATACGAATAAGTCGTTTTTGCGCCCCTCAAGTCCCCGATTCTGATAAGTTCACTCCCCTACCTACACGCACCTACATACATACGAATACCCCAACCACAAGCAAGCGAGAGCCAGTGACCCTTGGTCCGCTTTTCTTCTTTGGGGAGAGAGGGGGATCTTGCATCTGCCCAGATACCACCTACCTACGCCTCAAACTTTACCAATTCTTCTCCTTTGCTTCTCCTTCTTCTCTCTCACCGCGATTCATTTTGACCTCTTTACTGCGCACCAAATATCGCAAATTGTTCCCTCATTCTGTGATTGAATTTTCCAATTCGAGCCTATATCAAAAATTATAAAAACTCTCCCCCGCCATGCCTACGGCGCCGAACCAAAACCTGAGCCTGAATCTGGGCCCCACGGTCAACGGCTCGTCTGCCCAGCAGCAGCCGTTACGCTCAGTTCTCAAAGTTGAAGACGATGCTGACCGTCCGTGTCCTTCAAGCGGCTCCCTCAAAGGTACGTTGTAATTGATTTCCCTCTCAATTGCCGCTCCTTGAATCGTGTTCTGTCTTGTGCGATCGTACTGCGGCTGGCGCAATCCGATTTCCTCGCAAGCATATGATGGATGAGATTCGACCAGTGAATGGCACACGGCATACACTGGAGACTCGCAATCGTAACAAGGTTGTGAATGTCATGAAAATTATCATTAAACATTGTTGATCTGTACTTTGCTTCCATCGCCATGGGTCTCATCCACTGTCTTCCCCTTCGCTCTTCGCATTCCGGCATATTGAATTTGCGTCTTGTTACCAGAGTCTTCAAGTAAAGTGACATAGAGCTCACACATCACAGCTGTCCAGATCGCCGAACCCGAGTCCGAAATACAGACCCTCGAGGTCGAGGACGACTCCCAGCCTGCCAAGCAATTTCCAACCAACCTCAAGCGACGCTTGAGCGGCAAGCTTCCACCTTCTCAGCTTCCCAACAGCTCCTCTATCTCTTCCTTTAGTGACAGTCCTTCCACTAGGCCTGAAGAGACACCTCCTACCTCGCACCCTTCTTCGCACCACCATAGCCACCGTCGGCAATACTATAGCGAGAAACTACTTGCCCAGGTTGGAGATTGGCTGGAGCATGAGCGTGCCAAGGCACACGCCAGGAAGTCAAGCAAGACGCACCGCAGACGCAAGTCCAAGTCGCCAACTCAGGAAACGAAAGGGAAGAGCACTGCCGAGGCCGAACCTGAACCTAGACCTGGATCATCTCGAGTACCCGAACAGACTAGCAATGGACGACCCCGCTCCGACTCTATCGACTCCGATTCAAGCGATATCTCTTTTGATAGACTTCAACGCATCCTGGAGGAATCTCTGACGCATATGGGCTTCAGCTCCGTGCCCCATTTGACCCCCAAGGTGGCCCGCCCTAAACAACGAAAAGTCCCGTCTCGGTCCTCTCTTCGTGCCCTCTCTTCCGACACTGAATATGCCGATGGTGACGCCATTGTACCCAGCTGCGATGTCTGGCTTGACAACTCCAAGACGATGAGCTATGGTGGTGGAGCCGCGGACGCAGAAGACCAGGAAGCAAACGATGGCGACACCAGGGCAGACAAGGAGAGGGAATGTTGGTTGAGTTTCAAGAACGAAATCATTCGTATCGCACATACGTTGAGACTCAAGGGATGGAGACGCATCCCACTGGGCAGTGGCGACAAGATATCAGTTGAGAGGCTTAGTGGTGCCTTGACCAACGCTGTCTACGTTGTCACACCCCCAACCGAAATTGACGAGGCTGAGGGCAAACGAAAGCCCACCAAGATCCTTCTACGTATCTACGGACCACAGGTTGAGCACCTTATTGACCGAGATAACGAGCTATCGGTCCTACAGAGATTGGCGCGCAAGAAAATTGGACCTCGACTGCTGGGTACATTCAAGAATGGCCGTTTCGAGCAATACTTTGACTCCATCACACTCACCCCCGCAGACCTCCGAGACGGAGACATGTCTCGCTCGATCGCGAAGCGAATGAGAGAACTTCACGATGGTATTGAACTGCTCCCACGCGAGAGGGAAGACGGACCGGCAACATGGAAAAGTTGGGACCAATGGCTCGATAATGTCGAGCGAATCGCAACTTACCTTGATAATGAGTATGAAAAAGAAGGTCAAACTCAAAACAGCCGAACTGACTCTATTGTCCACGCCTGGAAATCGCGGGGCTACGTATGCGGTACTCCCTGGCCTCAGTTCAGGGACATGATGACCAAGTATCGGGTCCACCTCAACAGTTTCTACAAGGGAGGTCAAAGAGAGGTCAAGGACAGTCTTGTCTTTGCTCATAGCGATGTGAGTTCATGGAAACCCCTCAGATGAATCTTGACTAACAAAGCCCCAGACGCAATATGGAAACATTCTCCGGATTCGCCCTGATGACGAAAAGTCGCCCCTTCTTCAGGCTGCTAATAAGCATAAGCAGCTCATCGTCATCGACTTTGAATATGCGGGCCCCAACACTCGTGGCCTCGAGTTTGCCAATCACTTCAATGAATGGACTTACAACTACCATGATGCCACAGCGCCCTGGGTGTGCGACGTGCGAAAATATCCCACACCCGATGAGCAACGCCGTTTCATCAAGGCCTATGTCGATCACCGTCCTCGTTTCCAAGGCAGTAACTCCACCCCTCGACTGACCCCTGCGGACAGCAACGCGTCGAGTGCTATATCAACGCCGCTTGCGACACCTGCCAACCCTGCTGCGAGCAGTTCGAGCTCCATTGTCGAGTTCATGCTTGACGCGCGAGTGCCCCCAGGAGGATGGAACGCTGCGGAACGGGCCAACGAAGAACGAAGCGACCAGCGCGTGCGAGAGTTGTTGGAGGAGACTCGACAGTGGCGCCCCGCCAATCATGCCCACTGGATTGCGTGGGGCATAGTCCAAGCCAAGATTCCAGGCCTTGATGAGACTATCAAGGAAGAAGACTTGTTGAGCCCCGATGAGTTCGATTACTTGAGCTATGCCCAGGATCGTGTCATGTTCTTCTGGGGCGACTGCGTGCGCATGGGGCTCGTCAAGCAGGAGGAGCTGCCATCTCCGCTGCAGAAGTCCATCAAGATTTGCGAGTACTGAGCAACGACACGACCATCATGCTCTGCCAGAGGCATAGATATTCCGGGTGGAAAAGGTATACGATAGGTGAGTGCGCTCTGACTCAAGACTACGGTACAGCCAGATACCTTTCTCTCTCTACATCATTCTGGCAAGCGAGAAGCGCATTTGAAAGTCTTTAGCGTTGGCAAGCTCAA
Source organism: Fusarium verrucosum (assembly GCA_013623715.1). Classification (NCBI taxonomy): domain Eukaryota; kingdom Fungi; phylum Ascomycota; class Sordariomycetes; order Hypocreales; family Nectriaceae; genus Fusarium; species Fusarium verrucosum. The sequence continues at coordinate 40,079 of JABFFJ010000270.1, forward strand.
CATATTAGACTCGCCTTTCAATGATTTGCATACAACAAAATGTGCCCTTTACAGATGCTCAGCGCTACTTTGAAAACATGAGCATTTAACACGTCAGCTACCAATTGAATCAGTTGTGACCTTATCAATGCATATTGTGTCTTTTGTCTTTATCTAATGCTGAAGTTTATTGTTTGTTTGAACGAAAGGCTGTAAATCTTGTAAACGTGAAATCTTTGAGAGAATGCTTTATGCATCAAGCTTGAGTCGATCAAGCATGGCATCGATCTTGCGCTGTAGGATCTGGTAGTTGATGGCGTCTGAGACAAACTCATCTTCTGCTTCCGCTCCATCCAACGTCCGCACAGCTTCTCCGTCTTTGGATTCGCCGTTGCCATTATTTTGAATGGAACTTTGACTTTCACCGGAAACACCATTTGTTGTATCTGAGATCTCAGCTTGTTGTGCCATGGCAGCCGCCAACTCGGCATCAATCTCTCCCGTCTCATCCATCATTTCCTCCAGACCAGCATCCTCGAAGCGATATCTAAACCGATCTCCCAGGTAATATCTGATATCATCCAACAATTCGATAGTATCTGTCTCTTCACGAACAGTGATACGCTGGGCGGACTCTGCGATAAGGGCCTGGAAGTCTTCCTCGTCTATATAGTCCTCTAGTCGATAAGCTAGATAACGCGCTGCGAACTCTTCTAATCGCTGGACCCGAAGATCCCATGCTGCGTGGATGACGTCGTAGATGTTGATGGGCTCCATCTCGACTTGCTCCTCTCCAACCGCTTCGCCATTTCTTTGCGCCTCTCCGTGGGTTCGGTCTACTAGCACGTTGGAAGTACCGCTGCCGAGAGTGCTAATGACTAGAGCGGCCTTGCTCTTAAGTCCATCGAGGAAGAGCATATCTGCAGCATATAGGAGATCGAGGGCGTGCTCGAGGGGACATACTGCAGTCTCAGTGTAAAGGAAAGTCAATATGATCTCGAGCACAGCAGGCGTACAGTCGACGGTGATAATACGGAGATGTTCATCGCGCGAGGACTCAACAAAGTCACCCGAGTACATCTTTTCAAAGTACTCGCTGCGGATGAGCATGGCTTTATGAGCGGGATAAAGGACGGATTTGCGCTTAATGACGGATTCGTGGTGTCCAGCTGGGCCAATTGGTATGGCAGGGGCGTCTTTTGTTGGAGTTGTCTGACCTGATCTTTCATCCTCGATATCGATGGGCTCGTCGGCGCGGAGAATAACGTCTGCGAACATTGAGTTGTTGTATTTCCACTTGACCTCCTTCACCTGGTCTGTGTCAACAACCATCTTGAGACCCAGGACATTCTGTTTGAAGAAATCCTCGAACTGTCCTCGAGCTCGCTCCACCTCGGCCTGATACCGCTGTCGAGCAAGTCTCCTATCTCCGCCTGCGAGAATAGCTTCCCATAGAGACTCAACCTCGAGTTGCTTGCTAACCTTGTCCAAGCCCTTGAGAACCTCCTCCTCGGAATCGGCACCACCCACAGGTGCGATATCGCGGGGAACTTCTCCCAGGTATAGATATCTCAAAACGATAAGAAAAGACTGCACAGGTACAGCATTGGCGAGTTTCCAGGTGGTTGTGTCAGAAACAGCAGCGAGTTTGGCACGGAAGTAAGGAGACCGCGCTACGAGAATGAACTTGTGCAGATCAAAGGAGCGAGAGCCTGAGACTAAGGTGATGTCTGTCGTCTTGGGGTTTGTGCGGCCGAGGAGAGTTGAGATGTGAGTTGACCAGTAGACATAAGGATCTGAGGACTTTGAGAAGTCGTATTGGAGAAGAAGATTGCGAATGCGGTCGTTTAGGGCGTTGTAGATGCATCGCTCGCCTTGGAAGGTGTTTCGTTCTGCGAGGGCGCCTGATGAGTGTTAGTGGATGATATCTCAGGAGTTGTATAAGTGACAACTCATGAGTGAGATTACTCATGTTAGACACAGGCAGTATCAACAATTATAACCAGCCAACTTACCAGATTCTAGTAATAATTGAACAAGTTCATAATGCCCACATAAACTAGCCTGCTCATGTTAGTCCTCGCCTAGATAATTGATAGCCCCATCATACATACAATAATAAGAGGCGTGTAATCAAAACGATCCTTGCCATTGATGTTCACACCCTGGCTGATGAGTTCCTGACATCTTCTCAGATCTCCACGTCGACAGGCCATGAGAAACTCATGAAACTCTGGACTTTCATCGAGAGGATTCTCATCGAGGAGGACGCCGCTCTCGATAAGCCGAGCTTCTTCTCCGAGTTTTCCCTCGAGTTCAAATTTGCGGAGAACCATGATTGTATAGGTAAGAGTATTATAGTGCTAGAATGAGTCTTTTTTTAGGGTGTCTATGAAAAAAAGAGGTTTATTTTGTGTTTTTTGTCATCTCCGAAACCCGCCCGCTGTAGTTCATGATTATCAAAGCGTGGAGATGCCCCTCCAAGTTAAAAAAGTCGCCATCATCACTGCGGGTTGAAAGCAGCCAATGGGAAGCTCTGCCTGCTTTGGATCTGCGATCGCGGAGTCACGTGCTGCTGTCTTGGTATTCTTGTATCCGTGTGTTGATATCGGTCTAGATGCATATATCTCATCTAAACCCGCCTCCTTCAGGCAGTCAGGAGTGTCTTTGTACAATCATTCTTCCAGGTTACACCCTGATATATTTATTCGTTCGTTCGTTTTATATTCTTTCAGCGTGTTGTTCGTTTCCTGTCTGCGTACAATCTCCGATTGACTATCTTACCTAAAATGAGGCCTTGGTTTTAGGACTGCCTGTAGTCTCCTGCCAAGCGTCTCACTTAGCTGGCAAATTTGGATCTTACATTCTTCAGCCCTTTTTTCATTGAGCGAACCGAAAATATGAGCACGTTAAAGCAACTTGTGCTTTTAATTCTATTCATCTCTTTTATGGTATTCGTCGCCTTTTTCGGCCGAATACCTGCTCTGAGGTTAGTGCTGGACTTGTCTCTTGTTTACTTAATACTGACTTTGAATAGACGAACGCCTATAGCTGCACTGCATAGGCTAATATGGGTTCATATACCGAATGGAATCATGGCAGTGGACCAGGTGCTCACCGGAGGAAGAGTATCGAGCTATCTGTCCTGGTTCGGAAACTACATGTTACATGAGCGACACTGGACTGTTGTGGTGAGTTGCTTTGCTATCATTGTCTGGACGGCAATAAATAACAGTTCAGATTTTCTTCCTGCTTATAATGGTTGTGGGAGAGTGCATGTTCATTCCCCAAGCATGGCCAAAGATCGGGCCTTTCACAAAAGTTGTTACGACCATCACTGTCTTTCTCCCCTACATGTTTCTCTACCTGTGTTGTGCCTCTGATCCAGGTTATATCACACCAGAGAACCACGCCTATTACATGACTCTCTATCCATATGATCACGCCCTGTTTCACCCAGGGCATATATGTCGTACATGCAAGTTTCTCAAGCCTGCTCGCTCCAAGCACTGCAGTCTCTGCAAGCGTTGCGTTGCCAAGTCGGATCACCATTGCGTCTTCATAAACTCATGCGTTGGCTATGGAAATCAGCACTGGTTTCTGCTGCTACTACTATCTACTGCATTTCTGTGCACATACGGCGGCTGTCTTGGATTATCCCTTATTACAACGCGAGTTCAGCCATATGCTCCCGGCTGGTCTGTATGGAAACCCGGACATATGACAATGTCAGAGTATCTGGCTGGTTGGGGATGGGGTATTCAAGAGAACGTCAACATGGGAGCCTCGTCGCTCCTCGCAGCTTTGACGTCTCCGCTGGTTTGGGGGCTGCTTCTCTATACCCTCTACCTCGTCTACTGCGGCACCACAACAAACGAAACCCTCAAGTGGTCAGAATGGAAGGATGATATGCGCGATGGCATCGCATTTAGACGCCCCATGCTTGCAGATCGCCGAAAGAACGAACGATTTGAACCTTGCTCTACACGCTGGCCAGTTGAGGTTCAGCAAATCATGGTCACGACCCAGGATGGACAGCCTCCCAAGGACGAGCTTCGATTTCCTGGAGAAGGCCAGTGGGAGCGAGTTTGGAACTTGAGCGATGTTGAGAACCTGTACGATATGGGAGTGTGGGATAATCTAGTCGATGTCTTTGTACGTGACTATGGGTTTGGAAACAGAACTGATGAACCCAATGCCGAGAGACGGCGCAGGCGGTAAGAACCTTGTCCGGTACGGTTGGTGTGCTAGTGTGCCTTACGCCCGGGCTCCTAAGGGATCTACCGAGCCGGTAGATAGACCGCAGGGAAGGTGATCTGCAGGCTCACTGCGGAAAAGAAGTCCTGTGCATAATTATCCAGGGCTGAACACATGGATGACCCTTTGGATGATACGAGTCATCAAGAGGTTATCAGTTACCTCTGTGCATAATGTATTAATATAATTTGCTTTTCTTGATATCTTTCGAACTTCCCTGCCAGATGGATTAGATAATAATACGTATACTAAAAAGAGGTGATAGAAATACTACTATACTTTTAGTAAAAAGTTATATACACAGGAGCTGATAGCGATTTTGTCAGCTTGGCAGTAAGTGATAGAAATAACTATCAGTCTACTAAGGTATATATGAGACTAGCCTGAGTAATGTGTGGCTATTTCTTATGCGTATTGTTATCTGACTCACCTGCCTGCATATACAGGTCGCAGGCATTACAAAACGATAATTGTGGGCTTATAACGAAAGACTAGAGCTTGATACTGTATATTGATTTGCGGAATTGATCCTATTTGATCAAGAGCTATGATGATCAGTGCCTCTGCTAGTACTATACTTGCCACCTGGTGGGAAATAGGTGTAATATGAGGTCTCAGATAGATATACAAGAAACAACCACCTGTTTCATGACACAATTTACTTTTCTTAATATATTTCGAACTTCCCTGCAGATAGATATACAAGAAACCACATGTTTCATAACACAATGGCGGAAGTAGAATCCTTTCCATTTCAACGCCTGCAAATACTTGCCACTCTCTGTCAGAAGGCGAGTTTGTTTACAATTTTGAGAATATGTGGCGGCATTTTATCACACAAGTTAAATAAATTAATAATTATTATTAAATGTCTGAGCTGGGTGGTTTATCGCATCTCAGCCCTTGGGTGGCGTTTTCTAGCCGCAGTAATTGATTGGCAGACAACGCTCCGAAAGTCTGCATGTCTGATTCTTCGTCGTGTAATTCATTCATTTCTCACCGAGTTTCGGCTGAAATCGTAATCTATTTTTGCCTTTTCGTTTATTTTCTTGGCCTCAATTGCTATCAACCAAGGCCGTTGATGCCCACTAGGTTCGGTTCTCCTCCTCAACAAGACCTCCCAGCTACCTAGGCTTGATTGTTTCTGATATTTCACAAAACTATATGTAAGATCATTCATGAGTCAATTCTCAACGAGTCAGTCTGAAACGCATAACTTGGAAAGAAGAGGACCGTGGTGAGAACATACGATTGCTCTGTTCGTTGCTCGACTTAGAGTTCGACGGCTGCAACAGTGAATCATGCTCACCCACTGATTCCTTATAAAAACCTGTGGTTGCCTATTAGAATATCACAAGTCTTCACTATCACTATCTTGCTATTCATTCTTATTACTCTCAGTCTCCTAGCCAGCACTTTTTAAAGCTTTATCTTTGCTCAAGACTACACATCACAATGAGCCTCAACGCTTCCGCACATGCCCAGTCCACATTGGATATCTGGAAGAAACTTCGGGATCTCAAAAGTGGAAAGGAAAAGATCGTTCTTGATGGCAACAGCCTTGACATTGCCTCTCTTGTTGCAGTCGCTCGCCACGGCGTTAAGCCTGAGATCAGCAAAGATGAGGATCTCGCCCGCCGCATCGCCCTAAGCGTTGATGCTCTGGACGAATACCTGTCACACAAATATGTGGTATATGGCGTCAACACGGGCTTTGGAGGAAGCGCAGATGTCCGCACTGACGACTGGTTGGTGAACCAGATTGGTTCGCTTCAGCATACACAGAGCGCCATCATCACCTCTACTGACAAGAACCCTGGCAGCAACTCTGAGAGAGAACCATCTCATGTTATGCCTCCTGAGTGGGTTCGAGGAGCTATAGTCGCTCGGGCGAACCAGAACATGCGAGGACAGAGTGCTGTTCGGCTAGAAGTGTTGGAGAGGATGGTGAAGCTTCTTCATCATGGCATCACTCCTATGGTTCCTATTCGAGGAACCATCTCGGCTTCCGGGGATCTCATGCCATTGTCTTATATTGCAGGAGCCGTCACAGGAAACCCCGATATATTCGTTCAAGTTGGTCAAGGACTGTCAGCCAAAGTCATGCCTTCAAATGAGGCCCTCCAGAACAGCGGCCTCTCACCAAGTGGCCTTGGCCCCAAAGAAGCTCTCGGCCTCATCAACGGAACTGCCCCCTCTGCATCTGTTGCAAGTCTTGTTCTTAACGACGCTCAGCAGCTAGCCCTACTTGCCCAGGTACTGACCGCATTCGCCTCCGAATCCATGGGTGGCAATGTTGAGTGGGCAACTCCATTCATTCATGCTGTACGACCACACGCAGGCCAGATCGAAGCAGCCGCCAACATCAGAAAGTTTCTGCATGGCTCAAAGTTTGTTGTTGGCTTAGGCCTAGACACCCGCAAGAGGACTGGCGATGGCCTCTGGCAAGATCGATACTCTACTCGAACAAGTCCTCAATGGATTGGGCCTTATCTGGAGGACCTACTCCTTGCTCAGAGACAACTTTCCGTGGAACTCAACTCAACTTCGGATAACCCTTTGGTTGACGCATCTGAAGAAGATGGTAAAGCCGTCGGAGAAGTATACTCGGGCGGAAACTTCCAGGCTGTTGTTGTCACCTCTGCCATGGATAAGACACGACTTGCTCTCCAGATGATTGGGCGGATGCTCTGGTCCCAAGTCAGCGAGATGATCAACCCCGGAACCAACAATGGCCTCGAAGCCAACCTCAATGTCAGCGACAAGGAAAACTTCACCATGAAAGGCATCGACGTCAACATGTCTGCCTATATGTCTGAACTGGCTGCTCTCGCTCACCCGGTCTCTTCCCATGTCATGTCAGCTGAGATGCACAACCAGGGCATCAACTCGCTTGCTTTGCTTTCAGCCCGACGAACCATGGAGGCTGCGGATCTTGTTGCACATATGTGTGCTTGTCATATCTATGTTTCGTGCCAGGCAGTCGACCTTCGAGCGAGCCATCGGCTTTTCCTGGCTACACTCCGTGATAATGTGCTTCTGAACAAAACGGAGAATGGACCGTTCCATGCATTTGGTCTGAAAGAGGCCGCCATTGAGAAGCTTGCTGAGGTAGTATTCCCAGTCCTTGAGGGGGCATGGTATGAACACAATGCCAGTCATTGGAAAGATCGCATCTTGCCTACTGTGGATGCTGCAATGGCTCCTGTCGCACAATTCCTCGCCGCAGAGGGGATCGACTGCCCAATGTCCAACCTTGCCGTTTTCCGTGGACAATTCCACAAAGCAGTCGTAGAGACTTCTTCTTCAATCTTCTATCCAAACATGGCGGTACGCTCTGTCGACGTGGCCACCAAGTTGGGTGATGGCACCGCTCCGTTGTACACCTGGGTTCGGTCAAAGCTGGGAGTTCCGACGCAGTGTGGTATTGATGACGATCCTCTATACAATGCCACAAAGGGTCTTCCAACCGAGAACAAGAAGACTATTGGCAGTTGGGTCAGCATGGTGTATGAGAGTCTGCGGGACAACCTGATGGACGTTGTCATGGAGGGCATCGAGACTGAACGTTCCGCACCACGAACAGAGGAGGCGTATGAGAAGCTTTGCCGGGATTTAAAGGAAAAGAAATAGACGAACAAAAGACTTGTGAATTATAGAAGAAAAAGAAGGCTGGATATGTACCTAGCTTAGATTGTTTAGGCCACGACATCTCATCTCATGATTGATTTGGGATTTCTCTCGTTATGTGGCATGTTTTGAATTTGTAGCTGAGCAGAAAAGAATTTAGATCATTCGCCTTTGAAGAAGGATACTTTTAAGCTCATGAGGCAAACCCGCAGTCTTTAGCTGAGGAGTCATGATGAGACCTCAAAATGATAGAAGAATGCACAGTGTCTGAACTTTACACTGTGCTGTCATAAGCAACCTTAGGCGGCAGTTTCACAACCCGAGTTATCAAAGACAAACAGACAACTTTGGAACTTTCACCACAAACAAATTTAAGATTTACTCACAAACTTAACCTTCTAAATTTTTGAAGCGCACCCAAAAGGAAAAAAATATGTCTGATAATCCTCCACAAGACCTTGCACCTTCGCCATCACCCTCACCCTCGCCCTCTACCGCCTCACCCATGCCTCTCGCTGACAACGAAGGAGCCGGCAGCGGCGCCGCATCTCCAGACCTGCCTCTCACACTGTCCGCTTCAGTTGTACTGGCTGATCTGCCTCGAGATGCGAGCGTCGCACTCGCGACTGCAGGTGCCTTCAAGACGGACAAGGTCGTTGTGCGGTTTAAACCTGTGGGGTCTGCACCAGCGTTGGCACAAGATGTGTGCAAGATCAGCGCAACAAGACGTTTTGAAGAAGTCGTAAGATATCTCAGGAAGAAACTCAAGTGCAAAGAGACAGACAGCGTCTTCTTGTACGTCAACAGTGCATTTGCGCCTTCTCTGGATGAAGTTGTAGGCAACCTACATCAGGTGAGTATTGCAGCCTATCATAGGCCATATTGCCAGATTGCGCAGTCAGCGATACTAACACTCTCAGTGCTTCAAAAATGCTCATGGTCAACTAGTGGTTGCCTATTCTCTAACCCCTGCTTTTGGATGATGCCAACAGGTTGAATTCTTCTATCTCAATGCAAAACAAAAGCCACAACGTCTACTCAACCCAAACTCCGAGCTATGCGATCTCTATGCATGCGCTACAACTGATGAATTCGACAAGCTTGCCTCCCCAAAACCTCAAGAAACAACTCCGGGTATCATCACTTTGCCTTTATGAATCCTTTACCGCCTTGGTAAAGCTCTCAAGTTCCTCTGCCGAAATGGGATATGTGTGCTCAGGGCCAGGATATTGTCGTGACTTGACGTCGTCCCGATACGCTTCGATGGCTCTCAAGCTCTCACCCCAGACATCACCATACTTCTTTACAAACTTGGGTAGAAACCTGCCAGGAGGAAAGTTTCCAGTCATGTCGACTTGTACCAGAACTTGGCCGGAGGTGCCGTTACCAGCGCCAATACCAATAGTGGGGATGGAGAGCTTCTCTGTGATAAGTGCTGCCACTTCAGCGGGAACGGCCTCGACAACCATGGCGAAGCAACCAGCTTCCTGAAGAGCAAGGGCATCTTCAAGGATGCTCATAGCACCGCTACTTGTCTTGCCTTGAACACGGAAGCCGCCAAGTGCGTTTTGTCGCTGAGGAGTCAAGCCGATATGGCCAAGGACGGGAATGCCAGCAGTGGTGATCTTCTGGATTGTAGGGGCCATCTCCTTACCACCTTCAAGCTTGATACCTTGGACTCGACCTTCTTTGATAAAGCGGATGGCAGTAGCAAGAGCTTGGTCAGGACCAATCTCATAGGTACCCATAGGTAGATCTCCAACCTGTTGCGTGTTAGTCTATCACCTGCATACTGCAAGACAGGGGTTCTTACAGTGAAGGCCGACTTTGTTGCTCTTGCAACCGATCGGCAATGCAAAAGCATTTCCTCCAAGACAACTTCGCTGGTGTCTTCCATACCGAGTGCAACCATAGCAAGACTGTCTCCCACGAGAATGATATCCATACCAGCATGATCGGCAACATGACCACTAGGGAAGTCATGAGCTGTCATGACGGTGATGGGATCACCCTTGCGGTGCATGGAGCGAAGAGTCCCGATAGTGACCTTCTTGCGCTGCACGGGTGATCCCATGGGAGAGTGCGAACTGAACCGGGTCTGCGCCGCACCTCCGATGATGAGGGGCCGAACGGCTCGGCCGAGGGTCCGGGTCGCCGGCCGAGTGGACGTGGCGGACACCCGGGACAGAAGGGAGGTACATGACCTCATGGGATTGATAAGGGATGACATGGGAAATAGGAGGAAGTATGTAGTTGCAAGTGAAAAGGCTAGGAGAATGGATATGTTTTTTAGTGGTGAAGATAAGGTGTCGCGTGGGACTTGGTCAAGTTGGGAGTGACAGATGAGAACTTGAGGTACTTGTAGGCAGATTTCAAACCGACAGAGACAGCAGCTCAGGAAGTCTACAGTGATCCTTTTTGAGAGGGGAAAAATTATGAAAAAAGTTGTTTTCTTCGACGCTGCTTCGTTTATGACCAGTTAGAGTTGCGATCAAGTCAAAAAGTTGGGAAGCGCGAAAGTTTTATTCATGTCTGCCATGATGAACCCTACGTTGTATATTTGAGTATCTTGGTGTTTTTTCTCAGCACCCCTGGGACTTTGCCCCACGAAGTGTCTCTAGGGAGTTCTAGGTGACAAATAACAGTGGGAATCAACTGAGGCTAGTCCTTTCAGGGCACGCAAGTGGCCGAACGACCGAAGGACCCCGTCAATGTTGAGCCGCCAATTGAAAAATCCCTGTATATCCGAGTGCAGTACTTTTTGGTTGAATTGTAGTATATTTTGGGTTATTGGTACATGAAAAGCCGAGGTTGAATTTGGTGCCGAGATGGAGGTGTAGTGGGGGAACGCCCGTGTTAACGGCTGTGGTTAGGTGAGTCTGTAGGTGCTTCCATGTACCGAGGAGTTGGAAATGGAGGGGTCCAGTCTCATGAAGTTGTGATGGTAGGTACGTAGATGCGAATACGCATGCGAGAATAAAACGGAGGGAATAGTAACCCGGTAAACCTATGAAATACAGTTGTACTGGTTTAAAGCCACAAATGCTGCAACAGGGAAAAGGTATTATGTATTCGGCTATCCCCGAATGTTGGTTTGGAGTTGGCTTTTCGTCAATAGCTGAAATGCCAAGATGGGGTAATTCAAGTACTTGCCCGACAAACAGACATCTGTTTGCTAAAGGTCCGTTCTAATGTACAACATGCCTACTAATACATACGAAATAGAAGCCCCATAATGTATACCTACAAATATATTAATAATATGATCAAGAATGAAGTGCCTCGTCTGACAACATCTTACCAAAGAAACAAGCTCAAAGCTTAACTTCACATTTGCCACGTCTATTGGAAGATGAACAGATAAATCACAAACAACTTCCAAAACTTGATTCTAAGAGAACGAATGACTCAACTAGAGTCGCAATCGTTTCAGTCTAGACCATTGTTTCATGCTCTAACCTGCGAAATCACCCAATGAGCTGGAAACAGTGCTCGTGATGTGCTGCGTCGATCTCGCCATTGCCCGTTGCGGCAGATTATGCCTTATCGATAACACGCTAACGCCCCGTAGGTCGGCGGCACCTACCGTCTCGTCTCTACCTGAGGCCTGGCCTGCGTTTGCGGCGGCTTATCACGGTCGTCCACATCATATCCTCGTGACTTGGCACCCCCCGGGGAAGGATATACCCATTATCCATCTTGCGCTTGACTCAACCTCACCTTCTCTTGACTCTAGCATAAGATAACTCTCTGTCAACATATTTATTATTATACTGCTTCAACTCTACATCATCTCAAACACTCAACCGCAGTCTTTCTGCCCCCCCATTAACGACTTACTCTCGAGTATCGCCTATCGCGCCGGCCCCGGAGCTCTTTGCTTTGGATACCTTCGTAACCAACCCCACATTCGGAAACAACGTCAACCGCCATCATGAGTAGCCCACGCCGTAGAATCGAGACTGATGTAAGTGTCGTGCCCGATTCTGAAGTTGTGTGACGAGTTTGGCTAACATAAATAGGTCATGAAGTGCGTTGACGTCTTGACCCGGGCCCTTTACGTACTAACATGATGGCAGGATGTACGGAACTCAATTCAACCACCCGACGCCATACTGACAGCAGCAGGCTCATGAGTGACTATGAGGTCACACTTGTCAACGACAACAGTAAGGTTTGACTTGAATCCATACATCAAATTTGCTAATAGGAAGCAGTGTAAGCTCCCTTTTCCACCGACTCTCGATCTATTTCCTGACCGATACTCTTAGGCAAGAGTTCTTTGTTCGATTCAAAGGACCCGCTGAGAGTGAGTTTACCGAACGCGCAATCGCCGAATCGACTGCTGACCCCCCGAAGCTCCTTTTGAAGGTGGAATGTGGAAGGTTCATGTCGAGCTTCCCGATACCTATCCATACAAATCCCCTAGCATTGGCTTTGTCAACCGTATTTTCCACCCCAATATCGACGAATTGTACGCATACCATACCTAAATACACGGTTGAACTATTTGACTAATAGTTCAGGTCCGGCTCGGTATGTCTGGATGTTATTAACCAGACTTGGTCGCCCATGTTCGATATGATAAACATTTTCGAGGTGTTCCTCCCTCAGCTCCTACGATACCCCAACCCGACCGACCCCCTCAATGGCGAAGCAGCCGCATTGTTGATTAGGGAACCCAAGAGCTATGACGCCAAGGTCAAAGGTGTGTGAGCAGAAATTCTTGGCCCACGCACGCATGATTACTCACAGCAGCAGAATATGTTCAGAAATACGCCTCCAAGGATGCGGCAGACGAAGCCGGAGCCGAGAGTGAAGACGACGACGAACTCTCCTCAGTCGCTAGTTTCGGAGACGACGATGAAGAGCCTGCGGGACAGATGGACGATGTATAAAGGAGACCCTTTTTCGGTCGCATTAACTTCGGCGAGCGTTTCGATTCACACACACACACGGCGTCATGGGACCAAGGCACGGATTTGGAGCTATCATTGGACGGAGTTGCAGTAACCTTGCGCGGGCTTGGACTCGGATCGGGTTTTGTTTCTTGGTATTCAGATCGGTTTGTTGCACAGAAAGCTTCGCTTGTGTCTATCCAAGGGCAGCTGAACGGGACGAGGGTAACTGGATGTCGTGATTGCTGCGCGGAAGCAGTTTGGACATGTTAGTTGGCCTTTCGTACTCTACCCAACGATCAAGGATACACAGCGGAGGCACAGGGTACTTAAATATCAAATCAATAAATTTGGGCTGAGCCCGGGTATCATAATCATATCTAGTAATTCGTCCTGTAACCCAACAAACGCCTTCAGTGAGATATATATACACTTAATCCGAATCATAATCGAACAGGCCTGCTGCAGCTGGCGCCAGCGCCTTGGATGGTGGTTCCAAATTTTGTGATTCTGTTTCTTGTGTTTGTCGTTTTCGCTTCACACCTGGCAATCTGGCCGGGCCTTTCGTCTCATGCCGTGTATCCATCAAGAAGGGGTCCTTCGTAGCTCGAGTATTTCCCATAAGCTCCGATACAAACGCGTCTTTGCGCTTTGATGCCTCTTTATCGGCTTTCAGTTTGCTCCCACTTTTAGCATCCACCAGTTTCTTTTTACCCCCTTCAGTCTGGAATAGGGGCTTCGACAGTGCTCGATCTCGACCATCATCTTCCACAGATCCAAAATCAACAAGAGCTGCACGGCGAGCATCTTCCTCCGTCCCTGGAACAATATCGATGCCAAGACTCATGCGATCTTGTAGATCTCCTGTAGCTGCAGCTACTCGCTCTCGCTCCTTACGTCCCTCGCGAAAAGCCTTCCGTAGTTTCCGATTCTGCGCATATGGATCATCCCAATGTTTCGCCGACGCCTCAAAAAGGTCATCTATTCGTAGTGTCGCGCGCTGAAGCTGCTCCCTATCCTCAATAGTCTTTTCCAGACTCGCAAAGGCATTCTTTCTTAGTGCCTCCCTCTCTTGATCTGTCATTATAACCGCATCTCCCTCACGCTGCACATCCTCCCCTGTATCCCTCTTCGTCGCGCCCTCAACGACTACATACGCTGTATTCTTAGGATCCGTACGTATCTCGATCTCGCCGCCGCAGTCGGCATGACGAATACGGAAACTCCATATTGGCGTGGAGAAGTAACTTCCGACACGACGCTTTGCAGCGTTGAAGCGGACGCCTTGGCCGATTATGGTGGGTTTGGGACATGTGTTGCACCAGATTGCGAAGGGCATCTCGAAGCGGACGGTGAGGGAGCCTGGTTTGGAGGCGCGTGCGCCGAGGGGGTGTTTATTGTGTAGACGATTTCCGGATGTTGTGCCTTCGACGTCTGGGGGGACGTAGCGGCCCATGTTGAAGCCCTGCATGGTCGCGGTGTTTGAGGCGCTTGGCCTGTTGGATATTGAGAAAGTTGGTGTTGAAGAGATGGATAGGTTAGAAGATTGTACCTGGTGGAGGATGTTGGTGGATGAGGTACGTCACTTTTAGTGGGGTCCAGATTCTGGTGTAAGTCGATGCTGTCAGGTTGCACAATGTGCCCTTATATGGATGAGCATCTGTCACTCAAAAGACTAAAGGTCATTCAATTAAGCCCGAGCACCTTATATAAGGTTGCTGTGTAATAAGCTCTGAACATTGATCCAGTATTTTGATGTAATATCTAACTCTGAGTTTGTTTTATTCACAGGGAAAGTCTACTTTATAAAATCGATAAAGGACCTAGAGTAAACTTTTTTCTATCAAAGCCAGTTGATACCTTCGATACTAATTGAGATTTGAATACTGTACTTCAGGCCTATGTGCTTTTATATTAGTTTACTCTATCCAACCAGAGACGAACGACATGAAGTTGTTTTGGGTTTCGACCTGTCCGGGAAACAGACGTCTAGTAGAACTGGAGTGACTCTACTTCTCGGCCGTCTCAAGCTTCCCAATGACAGGCTCCAGAAGCATAGGCAGATACTCTGCAGCATCCTGACCAAAGGCAAAGTCTCCAGGCTTCACCTTGTACATCTCTTCCTCATTCTCTGCATCAGGGTTGATAACCGCGATGCGTGCACCCTTACGCCTGGCCTTGTCTATGTAACCTGCAGCAGGATAGACTTGAGCCGATGTGCCAATGACAAGCATCAGGTCCTGTATATAATTAATTAGCTAATAGATAATTGTGCATCATAGGGGTCTAACTCACCACCTTGTCCTTAGATAGCCAGTTTGTGATTTCCATCATCATGAGCTCGTCCAAGGACTCGTTGAACCACACAACACCAGGTCGTTGAAAGCCCGTCTTACAACGGGGACACTTGGGGATTTCATCTGGTGAGATTGGATCCAGAGGCTGGGAAGCGTCGAGGAGAGGGAATGGTTTACCCGGTTCAGCGTCGACAGAAGCCGGAGCGAGAGCTGGGCAGAAGGGATCATCATAGTTGTCATGTCCGATCCAATCACAGTTGGTACACTTGATGTCAAAGAGGGAGCCGTGCAGAGTACGGAGTTGACTCTGTGGATGGCTTGCTCTCTGAGAGAGATCTGAACGTGTTAGTTGTTACATTCAAGTATGTGAATTGGACAATACATACTATCAACATTCTGGGTCAAGCACAGAAAGTCCTCATTCTTGTTAGCCAGCGCCGCAAGAGCGTAATGCGCAGGGTTCGGCTCAGCGCGCAAGCACATATGACGTCTATAAGCATAGAACAGCCAGACAAGACCTGGATCATGTTGAAAAGCATCTAGAGTAGCGAGAGAGGTAGCATCGTGGTTACGCCAAAGACCACCAGCACCTCTGAAAGTTGGAAGGCCGGATGAAGCTGATAGACCAGCGCCGCAGAGGGCGAGGATACGTTTGCTTGAGTGGAGTGCGTCATAAAAGGCGGCTACGTCATTGTGTGGAGCCATGGCTGTGAAGAAACGGAAATTTGGTGTTATTAATGTTATTTTGTGTAAAGAGAAGAGAGATTTCAGGCGTTGCGGCGGAATTCTCATGGTACATATGGATGTTTTATATGAGGTGGATGGCTTGAGTGTTGGACGAGAGCGAGAACGGCTCCAGTCATTGGAGGTTGCGTCACTCGCCGAGAGATGTGATTGGATTAATTATGGAATAGGCAACAAACAATTAAATGCTGCCTGCATTTGTTTAATTTTGATATGTAATGGAGTGTCTGATTGCTACCTTCCTATCTAATGGCCGTAGTAATAATGCTGCCTTCCATAAACTGCGGTGTGCAAGAATCCTTCCTTAGGTAGGTAGTAGATGCTGACTTGTGTTATGTATCAAGACATTCAACTTCGGCAACTCAACAACTTTTCATCTTTCATCTTTCATTAACGAACTTGAACTTGATCAGAATTCATCAAGATACCAGTACAAGCATCAACAAATATTGCTTCATCCCATCCATTGCATCTTCTTTCATTATTCCATTACATATATCCATCACACCAAAGTCATGATGGCTTCACCCGGGCCTTTCGAGAAACTCCCGAATGAACTCGCCGAAATGATTATTCAAAACGCACTCAGTGACGAAACACCTCTCTGGGTTAGCCACTGCTTTCTACGCCCGCGCGACCAAAGCACCCCAGACTCGCAGCAGGTTCATCGACGTGACTGGATCATGGTGAACTCTACGTGCCAAAGGTTCCGCTCTTGTAGGAAAAAGACCTTCTTCCGGACAAAGCGCTTTGCCATGACACCAGAAATGATTGAGCAACTACACATGACACCAGAAATGATGAAAGAGCTCAACATGACCCCAGACAAGATTGCGAGGTCGAATGCAGGAGAATCCTGGAATCAGGGTTGCCCTTGGGGATTGTATGCATATTGGGCTTTGAGCCTCCATGACCAGGAACTTGCACGAGAAAATATGAGGCACGTCATTCTCACAGATACATTTTTCTTATCGCTGAAAAAAATGTTCAAGGTCCCTTCCTTGCTGAGAAAGGAGGCATTTCCATATATGAGGCGCTGCGATATCTTGATCAGCTGTCAAAGGTTCAGTGGCAGCTACCTTGAGGCATGCCATTTCTACATTGACAGGTATTGCCTATTCGAGGCCGACAGAACGAGTCAGCACCTACAATGTCGAGATGCCGCCCGCCTTGAGACGTTGCTCAAAGGTGCAGGCATGAGCGAGAGGATTGAGTTGGGTCTAGGTATTACGCCTCAAGCTTCGAAAGATATAAGATGGGAGGACCATCACACACGTCTCGAGAATTTCTACCCATTGTTGCAGTGGAGGACACAGTTCATTGCAAATCGGGACCGTCAGGTCACATTAGACAGATAGACAGATGGACAGGTCTCAGGTCTGGATTCTCGTGGGAGCTGTTACCTAGCAATCATTATGCATACATCAAGTTAACAATACACACTTAAAGAATAACCTGGCCTATAATGATATCAACGTTGGTGGTTTCGGTTTCAGTCCACACTTACAGATTGACCATTTAGCTAATGACCAAATGAACTAACTACTACGTAGTACAGGTCGAAGGATTTTGTTTCAAATTATCGGGCATGCATTGATAACAGGAAGAATCCCAAAGCAGAAACATCCGAACATGGGCCCGTGGATGGAACCCACAGTTATAGCGCGATTCTAGTAAAATTAGGCACATTCGGGGCTGTAATATCCGGCAACTTTAGGCCGCTGTGCCGCTATGGGACTGTGCTAGTGGGTGATGAGCAACCAGGAATAGGTACTAGCCTTGTAAGACCAGACCAGACCAGACCGGGCAGACTTTTAAAAAGGATTGCTTACCCCTAAGAACGGACAGAGAATAGGACATTTAATTTATTCATTCATTCTTTTGAATTCATCACAGTCACTCGTTAACACTCGAGACAATATTTAATCTATACACTCATTAACAAACCATGGCCGCCAAGTTCCTCACCGCGGCTCTCATAGTCGCTGCTCCCGTCCTCGCCAGAACCGATCTCCAGGGCTGCACCAGCTACGACACTGTCCTCAGCAACGCCAATGGCATGTACGCCTCTCGAATCTGGTACGTCCCTGACACGGGCGAGCTGTGCGACTTTCTCGACTGCGGCGGCGGCAGAGCTCCCCCCAAGACAACTGTCCCCGGATGTCCTGCCTACGAGGGCACCGCTACCTACTCTCCTCTCTTCATCAACCCCAAGACTCTCGGCGGTGCTGTCCCTGAAGAGACTGGTGATAAGACTACTGAGGATGTGAGCAAGTCTGCTACTATCACTGCGGCGCCTACTACCGAGACTAAGGAGAGTGTTTCGACTACTGAGGTTGAGACCAAGGAGAGTGTTTCGACTACTAAGAGCAAGGATACAACTCTCAGCACCCACGCAACTCCTGCTCCTTCTTCCGGAGCCGAGTCCGGTTCCGCCTCCGGATCCGACAAGTCTCACTCCGACTCCAGCTCCGAGACCGACGCCGCTGCTACACCGGCCTCTACCGTTTCCACCGCCGGAGCCGTCATGCCCACTGCCGGAGCCTTCCTCGCTCTAGCCGGTGCAGCCATGTACGCCGGAATTCTGTAGATGATATATAGCCAGACTTTTATCAAATATGACAGACAGCCTTGATGCTCTATTTATATAAACCCGCTAGACCCCGTAGACAGACCGCCTTTACCCATCGGTAACCATTTTCATTCCGCCTATCGTCAATGTTCCGCCGTTACACCTCCCGTGACGGGCGTAGTCACGCCTCCCCGCGCCTCCGCCGTAGATCCCGGGTTCCACCACGACGAGCAATAGGGCGTTGAAGCTGATAGGCCGCATCGACCACGCATGCTTTAAATGACAGGATCTGGCATCGAGAGGGCGTCCTAGCCTCGTGAACTCTCGAGATTGTGCTGCCTTGCTTTTACGGGATGTCAACAAAACAGGGCCCCAGCCGGGAGCCCATAGCTTCGACTCAAGTCTTGCACTTCTTGTCTTACCCCAGATTCTTTGTCTCTTGTCCGTTCGCACATGACCTTTGTCTTGGACCAACCGTTGCTTCTACGAGTCAAACAACGTCAACTAAAAACTCGCGATCACACGCCCTGTTTTTCTTCCCCCGCCAAGGAAGCCGCCGATAGCCGTACACCCTCTGTGCTGACGACTACATCATTGTCACGGTCCTTGCCCATTGAGTAACAGGAAAGACCTGCTGCTTTCGACCCAAGCCCTGTGGTCATCTCTTGTATCCTACAACCTCGATCCGAGCCCTCAGGAACCGTCCAGAAACAACAAACTTTTGGAACTCCAAGAAAACATCGTCAACTCGTATATTCATCAATATGGGCTCCCATGATTCTCTGAACCAGGCTGAGGGCGCACCCCGATTCTGGTATCGCGATAACTTCTTCCTCACAAACGACAAGTCCTATCTGTGTCCCCAAACCTTCAACAAGTCTCTCGACGACAACTGGTGGAGCAGCCCCTTACCACATGGACAACTCCAAAGGGTGCTGGATAACTGCTTGA
Source organism: Fusarium verrucosum (assembly GCA_013623715.1). Lineage (NCBI taxonomy): Eukaryota > Fungi > Ascomycota > Sordariomycetes > Hypocreales > Nectriaceae > Fusarium > Fusarium verrucosum. Next base: position 59,407 of record JABFFJ010000270.1, read on the forward strand.
CTCTGGCCGTGTACTATACTCCCCAGACCGCCGATGAGATGAAGAGTAAGTTTACCAAACTGCAATTGATTTCTCGTACCTCCTTTGCTGACAATGGTTCAGAGAACGGCATAGCTCAACCGAAAGATGGCTCTCCGCATAAGATGGTCGGCTTCGCTCGCGTGGTGACCGACTATGTAACTCTGGCCTATCTCACAGACGTCTTTGTCTTGGACGAGTTTCAGCGGCGGGGATTGGCGACATGGCTGATGCGCGCTCTTAAGGAAATAGTCGACGAATGGAAGCACATGCGTGGACTCCTCCTCATGACGCACGATCAAGCCGCAGCGAGGCTATATCAAAGGGAGCTTGGTGCTCAAGAGTTCGAAAAGGGACCGTCAGCCGGCCTCGTAATGCTCGAGATGGCTGGTCCAGCCGAGAAGCCCACACCCAAGCATTGATTCATCGCTTTTGCTTTTGTGTTTTTGTTATCTAGCGATGCATTTACTCAGAACTCTTGCTGGGTTATATTTTTATGTGTGAGGGTTTGGAATCTGTTTAGCGCTGTGATCCGGACATGGCGGCTCGCATCTCAATGGCGCGTTTATAAGGGGGAGCAATGGGCGGCTGGACGGGATCTAGAGAGACATAGTCCTCAGGGAGCTGGTACGAGGCATCGGAGTCAAAGGCGGATAGATCTCCACAGGCAATGAATGGCGCAACCCATCGGCTGCTTCTCTCCACGTCCTCGGGCGTCTCATCGTAAACCTCCATCTCCACGACACCCTCATCCTTTGTCGTCGAGTCCTGCATGTCAACGTCGCCCTTTTCCTTGAGCATCTCCTCCAATCTTCCACCAACACCGAGCGGCTCCTCAAGACTGGCGCGGAATCCGGCGGGCGGTTGGAAGTTGATGCACACGATGAAGGCTTCCACACTGCTTGCGCGACTGCTGCGGGGCTTGGCGACAATGACCTTCTCGAAGAAGATCTTGAGTTGGGCGTAGAGAACGTCAACGTTTCTTCCGCGGAAGATCTTGGCGACAAATTTTCCTCCGGGCTTCAGGACGCAGAGGGCGAGGTTGAGAGCGGCAAAGAGGAGTTGTGACTGAACGTAAATATCGAGGTCATGCAGACCTGTAACATCGGGAGCACCATCGCTCAGAACCAGATCAACCGGGTGCGATGCCTGTGTTCCCGCCGTCTTGGGATCATAGGAAGGATCGAGAGCAGAGAGCAGCAGAGGCACTGTCGCAGGGTGTGTAATATCGGCTCGGAGTGTCGTGATACCCGCAAGAGGTGAAATAGGCTGCAAATCGATGGACACAATCTTGACATCTTGTCGAGGTTCTGTAGTTTCCTGCTGTTCCTCCTGTGTTTCCACCATCTGCTCGCCCTTGGGTAGAATTCCCAGCATCTGCTGTCGAAACTTTGCTTCCTTATCTTGCCAAGCAGCCCTGCCAAACTTTTCGCCCTTGATCAATACGCGGGAAAGTACCTGCGACCAACTTCCTGGTGCGGCGCAGAGATCGACAACTCGAGTGACATCGGCAAAGAGATCGAATTCTGCAAGAGAACACGATGTTAGCTACAGCCTCTCATTTCTCTTGTGTCCTTGGTGGTTTACCCTCGTCTAGCTGCAGCAGCTTAAATGCACTGCGTGCGCGCCATCCTTGCTCCTTGGCGAGTCGGTAGTAGGCGTCGCGCTTATCTTTTGAAGATTTTCCCATGGTGTTGGTGTATTTGGTCTTGTTAAGAATTAAAATTTTCTGAGTCTGGATTTATTTGCTGCCCCGCGTTGAAGATGGTGGGTGTTGGTGGGGGTGTCCTCTACAGACTGTACCCCTCCATCCCTAATAATAAGTCAAGACGGGATTGGCTCAAGAACTCAACTCAGTGCTTGCTATTGTTTGTCTATAACAGACTCTTCAAGTGACGCCGTCTATACTGAATACATAATTACAACTGCTCAACAAGAATCTATCGCTCAACTCCCCAATTCATCCCCTACAACCTCCAACGCCTCTCTGAGCAGGCTCCCGACCTTCTCATCCCCGGTTACACCAGATGCTCGTACAATAAGAGGATATAGTCTCAGCAGATGCTTCCTCTCTTCGCTTTCGATATTGCTCAAATCAGGAATGGCGCTCTTATCGCTCTTTAACTCAACTAGTTTTTGTAGAATCCACAAAAGTTCCTTTCGCTGGCTAAGGGGTTGAGGCATCTTGCCCCGAAGAGGTTGATCAGCGATATATGCCCTCAGTGTCAATGCGCATCGAAGAATGAGGAATGGCGCGGCCGTGCTGGCAATTCGGGCATGAAGAGTAACGGGTGACTCGGCAAAACGGCTCAGTTTGGGATCGGGTGATTTGGGTGTTGGAGGTTGTATGACGATCGTTGGTTCTTCTTTCGTTGAAACCAAAGCAAACAACACTTCGCAAGCGACATAGGCCATGTTCACGCGCTTTGTCGGTGATATAGATACTGTTCGGCCCGCACGGGGAGTATAGAGCGCCGACAATCCCTTCTCATGTGTACCGTTGATGATAGACTCCTCGTCTGGGGAGGGAGCATGAATAATTGACGTCTTGAAAAGGCTTTCCGCATAAGCCATCCGAGCCTTCTCAGAAACAGCTGTGGCTCCGAGGGCAGGTAGGATAAGATCTCGCAACTTGTGGAAAGATGCTATATCGAACTCTTCGTCGCCTGCAAAGTCCGTCCCTGAAGGAGCAATGTCACAGTCCGCACTCACAATACCATCAGCGATAGCAACTATTGTGGTCCAGATATTCTGCGCAACTCCATTTGGAAGTTCGAGGCTGGTGATCTGCGACAATGTCGCCTCCAGGATGGTAAGCACTGTAGAGGTAGCTAACCTCCATGGTTGCACGGACTTGGTAATGGTGGGAAAGCCGTATTTGAGCGCAATAGGCTTGCACAAAGCCTTCAGAGCCTCGTAGAAGGAGCCGCTACGATAGATGTCTGAGTCGGATGAGTGCTCAAGGATAAGCTTCTCGAGCGTTTTCATACTCGTTTTAGAGAGCGCAATGTAAGTGCGTTTAGGTCCCGGCTTTGATGAATTGGCCTGTCCAAAGGGCAAGACAACAAAATCCGCAACCTGGGTGATCATGGCTGCCGGGACTCCTTCGATGTCTGTTCGGATCATCTGAACAGCTTCAAGGATGTGTGCCTGCAGAGGCGTCACATACTCGATATCTTGAACATAACCTCCAGCTGAAGCCTCGTCCAAGGTTGCTCGGAGTAGACTTAAAATTCTGCCGACTCTCTTTACTTCAAGGTTCTCCTGTATAAGTCGATAAATTTCTGTCAAGTTGGAAACATACGCAATAAGGCAGTTCTGGTTGTCTTCCGCCTTCTCACCAACAGGTTTGGATGTTGGGACTCCTCTCGCCCACAGGTCCCATGCAATATCGATCGCTGTCTTGCTGAAAACCGACTTGTCTTCATTGTTGGTTTGGGACAGAATATGGGCCAGAGCCTTGAATGTTGCAGTATTGATGTCCAGGACTTGGAAGTCAAGGAGAGTGCTAAGGTGAGAGAGCAATTCCTGCCACAGCTGGTCGAACGAAGGATGGACCGTAAGAATGTCAAGATAGTTGGCGAGTAGACTTGAGATACCGTTGAGAACTACAACAGCTGTCTCGGTCCATTCAGTTCGGTCACCATCGTCCACTTCTTCATCCTCATCAGACTGTAGGACTTTGATTTCCTGCTCTATCGATGACAGGAGTTTGAAGACAACTGACTTGACACATATGGACCACGACTCTGGGCTAAGTCGATCACCATAGGCATCAAAGATCCTGAGAAGTGTCTGGATTGCACTGTTGCGAAGCTCGAGTCTGTCATCAGTAGTGACGTTAGTCAGTCGAAGCAAAAGCAGCATCCACAATGCCGCATCAGAGCTCTTGTGGCTATGATCAGCAGCCATGTTCTCAAGATCAGCAACGTCAGTGTTCTGCATCATTTCTGCCGTGATATCAAGAGACTCGTTCTTTGCAGAGAGAAAGTCTGACAACACCCAGAAAAACGTCACCGTCTAGACAGAGTTAGTATTGATCAAGTAAAGTTGCTGGATACTTACAGTTAACGCAATATTAAGATCGTCATCTTGCGAGCAGAACTTGTAAAGGTTCTCGACTAGGATCAAGAAACACGAGTTTGGCAGCGAGGCCAGAAAGTCTGAGCAAATAAGCTGGAGGGAGTTGAAAGAAGACCTGATAAGTCTTGCTGATCGGGTATCCAGAAGAATCGGGTTGGCCACTGAGCCGCGACGATAAGCAGGATCAGATTCCCTCGTAATAAAGATGGTGCCGATAATCTCAAACGCAATGTCCCATCCCTTGACCAATGTTTCTCCATTGCCTTCGATGATACTCTGGAGACCGTCAAGGATAGTTTTGTGGATGTCGATATCAGTTGAGTGGATTGCAACAGAAACTTCTCGGTCCCCTTTAAGCAGAGGCGCCAGTGACCTACGGAGGGCCTCGAAGAATCGGAGTTGAATCTCCCCTCGAACGTCCTCTGGTAATGAAGATGTGACATTAGCAGCCTCCAAGACCAATTTCACGAGTATATCTGCTGCCCTAGTTCTGACCGACGAATTCATGCTTGAGGAAGTAAGGGTGTCGATCAGCTCGTTGGTCAACACGTCCCAACCCGACTCTTCTGGGCCGTACTCTAATAATCGCTCGATATTGATGGTAGCGAGCTCGCCCAGCTTAGCCAGTGCGAACTGATCTTCCTGAGTCGACCCAGAACTCATTTGCTGACCAGAAAATCTGCGGCCTTGTACCACGGGAGCCTTGAGCTGCAGCCCATCAGATGGTGCCTGGGGCTGAGTGGTGGTCTCGGGCTGCTCAACTGGTTTCTGCGTCAACAAACTACAGATAGCCGCCACGACTTTCAGGAATGATTCATTGGGAAAGTCAATCGTGCTTTCAATGAGTCTCGATGCTGCCGTTTCAACCGCACGAACCTCGGATCCGAAGTTGGCCATCAAAGTTGCAGTCTCACTGTCGCCACCTGCATCGGGTCGGTTCATGGTTGGTGTTCTACCAGGAGACTTTCCACTGATAAAGAGGACAAAGTCAGCTTGTTGCAGCGTTTCTAGGATAATACTCCAAGCTTCCGCCAAAGTTGGACCCAGCGCTATGCCCAAGTTCAGGAGTGCGCGAAGACATAGCAAGTTGCGAGTATTTAGGGAAGCAAGTGAGGCATCAAATGATGCCTGTCGCCCTTTGTCAGCAGTGGATGCGGTAGATGTCAGGCTATCGACACTCAGAAGTCCTCGAGCATTACTGAAGATATTGCCATCAGTCGGTGTGCTTGGTGTCTGGGGTCGAGGTTGGCCAGCATTGACACAAGCTGTGAGTACATTAGGCGGGACAGCTGCTTTACCCAAAGTCGTGAGGAACGCATCCCGAGGAGTTGATAATTGCAACAGCCCAGCAACGTGCGCAAATCGTTGAAAGGCGCGGACTAATCCATGGTAGTATTCTGAGTCCAATGCAGCATACAAGAACGTAGAGCAGGTTGCGAGAATCGCAGGCCAGCATTCCTCGACGATTGTAGCACAAATCTTGACTTCAGATTGTAGAGGATGATCCTCCAGTGAAAGCGGGTTAAGGGGAACTGGGTTTTTCTTAACAGACCCCGACCTTTCCGGCCTTCCTTTTGAGGGGCTGTCTTCTTGTTCAGCCGGTGCAGGAGAATCGCGGCCAAATTCCTGCCGGGAAGTCCTCTTTCGACTTTTGGTCTCGCTTGGGACAGTGAGTGGCAATATAAATTTGGCCAGTCCGTCAGACACAGACGATATACAGGCCAGCACCAAGCTGTAGAGATATGACTCTGGGATAGTAGGCGCCTCGGTCTTGTCCAATTGGTCAATACAAGGAACGCGAACTGAACTGAATTGTGTACTTATACCCGTAGTCGTAGTCTCTGATCCGACGGGTCCAGTCATCAATCCGGTCATGCCACTCGCCTCGGCAATGGCTTGCTCAGAGGAGCTATTCATACTCGAGCTGGTCGTAGGCAACGATGACTGGTGTCCGAGTCCAATCACAGCAGGCTTTTCTGTGCTCAAACGCACAAAGGTAGCGATCAATGGCTTGAGGACATCCTTTTCTCCTTCTGTAGCATCGAACATTGCGTATATTCGTCTGAGAAGGGCATGTTCGGCAAAGATTCCACGGAAGACTTCCATACACAACGCTCTCTTCCAAACGTTTTCATCTTGGTCAAGGATCTGTGTCAAAACAGCCAGCCCTTCACCGCATTCCGATGGTAAGATGCCGATGTGTCTCCGCAGCATAGTATACAGAATGCGCACCAGGCGCACCGTAGTTGCGAAGTTTGGCTTGCCCTTCAAGGCGCTAACGATAAGTGGCATGACTCTGCTCCGTAGAATTTGAGCTTGCTCAGGATGGTTACTGAAGACGGTGGCATGGTTTGTGATGACAGATTCAATGAGCTCTAATCCGAATGTCTGTGGTAGCCCTGAAACGCGAATGAATTCTGGTCGTTGATTCTCAGTCATAAGACACAGATCATTGAAGATCTAAGGCGGTTAGAAGCTATTGACAAAGAGCATTGAAAGACATACCCGGTAAGCGTCTGTAGCTGCAGGATGGTTTTCTGAATATTCTGCATCGGTATCCGTAGGTGCATCGCCTGCTTTCTCTGCGGCCGGTTAACACAGTCTTTCGGTGGTTTAAAAAGATACTCACTATCTTCAGCGACAACTTTATCAAACACGGACACAACCAGCTGCTGCAGCGTCGCCGCTGATGTATGGCTCACAATAGCATTTTTGCTGCTCTGGAGAGTAAAACAAATGTTCAGTGTCGTCACCAACAAGTTTCCCTTAAGATCCGATGCATAATTCTGAACAAGTGAAGGCAGCGCTTGTAAGATCTTGAGCTGCACATCCAGACCAGCCGAGGTAGCTTGCATCAAAGCTTCCAGGACTTGGTTCAGCTTTGACCGTGGAAGAGCTTGGGCAACGATGAGACGTTGAAGACAGACAATGGCAATGGCGGTAAATTTTGCATTTTTGGTGCCACATGCGATGATGAATGGGTTGACAAAGTTGGGCTTTGAAGATAGCTCTGTCTGCAAGTCAGATATAGCTTCCACTAACAAGGGTGAGCTTCCAGACCTTCAGGTGCCGTTTGTTCAGATGGATTTCTCAGATTCTTCAATTCTTCTAATGATTTCTCTGCGGCCTGTATTCATTATAAGATTAAATTCCCCATGGCGATGATCAATGTGGCTCACTTGTCGCAGGTCATTATGCTTCCTTTTGCTCTCCTGGATGAGATTAGCCAGCTCCGTGGTGAGGAGTTGTGTCGTCATCTTGGGCAATCCGCGGGGGTTTTCGGCTCAGAATAGAGCATGTGAGTTCTCTGCAGGTCCATGCAGCTGAGGAGCCCAGTTTCTTTTGTCGATCGATGATGCTTCTCCCTTTATAATATGTTGATGATTGTAGGCAGTGATGTGTCCCTTGTAGATGTCGCGGCAGAATTACTCACCGCCTGCTATTCACGTGGGGCTAGAGGATTGACCCTGGCAATCATGCAAGACATTTCTATCATCATGACTTCTTTAGAATTTCGATGTAGTTGATTCATTTTTTTTTCTCTCTTGTTTTTTTCTACTGAGTCTTGTAAATAAGAATGATACTCCATCGAGTAACTAGATTACCATCCCTGTTTCAACAGAGACTTCGGTATCCTCCACCAGGCATCTTTGCCATGTTGAATAGCAACCGCGAGTAGGAACTGATTTGATCACTCTAAAGGGATTGTCTCGTCAAAATCAGATAGCTTCCAAAGGAAGCTATCTATCCTTACGACAGGGTCTTACGACAACCGATTTCGACGAGGTTGGTTACCTTGTAAAGCATCCAACTAGTCCCATCAATAAATGAAGCCTTGGTTCGTTACAAGCCCTTCACTCAGTATCAAGATTCAAGTCGATGCATCAATTGAATCCTAAAATCTCAACTCATACGTACGTTAACACATGATTGAACAGAAGAAACCCTGTCATCAATCCAACTGGCAGCCAGCGTACTACATGTGTCTGCTGAGCCTCATCGCACATGCAGCATCTGAACATCCAGTATCTAGCAACAATTCGCACAACTCGTAGTCTAAATCTCTTTTTGTGGGGTTTGAGAGGTTCACCCAAATGACTGAAAATCCGACTTGTCTCAAGTCTCAGTTCTAATAAAAGGACGCCGCTGCTGGCTGTTAGTTCGCAACTGTGGCTTCATCAAGACAAATAAACCTACCAACTCCGTAACCTTGTTTTTCATCTTGCTTTGTGACATTTGAGGATCTCAGACGGGGACGTTGTTGAAGAGGTAAGACACCGACTCTCCGTTATGAGTTCGTCGAATAGCCTAGACAATTGGTAAGTAACACGAAACCCCGCTAAATGCGTGAAACATCATACCTCAGCAAGTGTTCCGGACACGTCAATGACCTTGAGCTTGGGGCAGCGCTCAATCTTGTCACCCACTATTGAAAGTTAGAATACCGTATGCATACGCAGGAGTCAGAGTCGGGATTTTAAAGCTTACGAGGAACAGCTGAATAAAAGTTAGCAAAAGTTTGAACGCAAAGGTAAGATGAGTCACTTACTGTTGGTGACAACGAGGCCAGAGAGACAAGAGTTGTTAATGGTATCAATGGCCTTACCACTGAGAATACCATGGGTAACAATGGCATACACCTCCCTGGCGCCGTGCTCGTTGACGGTCGCGGCGGCCTTGGCAAGCTGTAACAAGGTTAGACTGTGTCACTTACAAAAGGATGCGTAAAACTTACAGTGCCACAGGTGTCTGCCATGTCGTCAACAAGAATGGCGACCTTATCACTGACATCGCCAACAAGAACCATGCGACCAACGACGTTAGGCCGGGGGCGCTCCTTGTGAATGAGAGCGAAACCGGTGTTCAGGCGGTCAGCAAGAGATGTGGCACGCTTGGCGCCACCAGCATCGGGAGAAACAATGACACAGTTGTCTACACTGAGGTTCTCGCGGATCCAGCGAAGGACGGATGGCTCAGCGTAGAGATTGTCCACAGGGACGTTGAAAAAGCCCTGGATCTGGGAGGCGTGAAGGTCCATGGTGATGACATGGTTCTATGTCACAGTCAGCAGGTTGTCAGGCGTAATGTTAGTGAAACACGTACACATCCAGAAACCTGAAGCATGTTTGCAATCAGTTTAGCACTGATGGGAGCTCGCGACTTGTCCTTCTTGTCCTGGCGCGCATATGGAAAGCTGGGGATAACAGCAGTGATACGTCTAGCCGAGGCAGTTCGACAAGCATGAATCATGATGAGCAGCTCCATGAGACCATCGTTGACATCTCCAGGAGCAGTGGACTGAAGAATAAACACATCCTCATCACGAACAGACTCTCCGATAGAAACACTAGTCTCTCGGTTGGAGTAGTTCAAGCTCATGGTGTTTGCGATATCAATGCCGAGTCTGAGATATTAGATCAGCCACTTGCACCTACAGTGATAGAGGTAGCATCACGCCTGCGGGCACAAGACAGTAGGAGGCGCAAATTAAGAATAACATACCGACTAGCGACTTTGGCACTGATTTCCGGGTGGGAGCTCCCCGAGATGAGCTTGATTTCGTTCGCCATTTGGTCCAGCATTGTCAAAGAAGGGAAAAGAAAAGAGCGGGGCGAAGAATTTTTGGCGGCGAGGAATAAATAACTGTGAGCGTCTCGGGTGAGGATCGGGAAGTTCAGGTATGTGATTCAAATTGGTGATCAACGCCGGGATTAAGCTGAGTCCGGAGCACGAAAAATGAAGAGGTTTGTTTGTGGGATTAAAAAGAAGATGAAAAAGACTGTTGACTAAGATCTAGAGTCTATCAATCAATGCGGTTCAAAGTTTTCCATCTTCGGGTTTTGAGTTGTGGAGTAATGTACGTACATAGTAGTAATCGGATACCAAGCTGTTTCCAAGGCTAGATTGGGTCATGTGATTGAAATGTCGTCTTGAAGCCTTTTGATTGACCTGAGATTAAACTCTAATCTGTGTGAAGAATTGTTTGTAAGTTAGGGTCATTATGAGCGCAACAAGGTATAATAAATCTACTCTCACAGAGTTCATAAGAGTCTGGAACAAAGGTTTCTTATTTTATGGTGGTGAGACAATACCAAAACTTGGGTGATATTCAAAAACTGGAGAAGAGCATTCCTTAGGTAACTTTGGCCTGTCTCATGATGATATAACTTCATACAATGACATATAAATGAATTCCTCAGGAATAGTCGCCCAACTTGGTCAATTAGTCGAGTAATTCCCCGTTTGTTTCACCTCTGGCTTCTACCAAATCAATTCGACGTCACTTCCATGGCCCATGTCTCTCTACCTGAAGTACATACATTAAAGAAAAAAGTCTAGGCATTTTATTGCCCGGTTGCCGGATTCCACCGGAACCTTAGCCAGATAAAAATGGAGCAGGCTTAACGCCCCAGACCCAGCCAGACCAGACGAGACAGTTCCCGTGAGCCACCATTTGTCGACAAATCGCACGACTGACCTCAAAGAAGCAAACTTCAACGCCACGACTGATTCACGATTGACGATTTTTATACTCGACTGACCGACCGACATAGCCGCTCTTCTCTATCTACTGTACCTACCTACGTATACTCGCATCGAAGCAGTAGCCGCCACGTGATCCCGTATCTCGTTGCACCAGTGATTTGATGCCCCGTCTCAATCCTTTGCCTTCAACTTTCACCGCTTGCCCTCCTCACCTATCTCCTGCAAACCATGTTGAATCTGGGTCGTCTTCCAGCATGGCATATCATCATTCCTTTTCGCCGCGGCTGAGTCCCGCTCTTACTTCCACCTCGTCCCTCCATGATATGGCCCGCAACCGAAAACTCCGCCTGCTTGTCGCTGCCACCGGTCCCCGCGATACCTCATGGGCGCAAGCACTTGTTGTGCGCCTCTCCAAAAACCCACAGATTGAAGCGCGAGCAATCGTCGACGATGTGGTCCCGCGATTGACTCAGACCATCATTGTCATGCAGAACAGAGGGTTGTCGCTCGGAACAGGCGATCGGGCCGACGATATCGAATTCTATCGACAACAAGCATTCGAGCTTGTAGAGTGGGCTGACCTCATGGTCTGCGTGCCACTTGATGCCGACAGTATCGCAAAGATGTTGGCAGGCGTAACAGATACGTTCCTCGGGGAGGTGCTCAGAGGATGGGACACACAAAAGAGCATTGTCTTGGTTCCCGGCATGAGCACGCATATGTGGTCGAACCCAATGACCAAGAAGCATATGAGCAAATTGCACCGGAAATGGAGCTGGATACGTGTGGTAACACCGATATTATGGCATTACGAAGGATCACCAAACCCGAAACGAGTGCCTAATTGGAACGGCTTCAACGAGGTGCTGGGCATCATAAAGAACCAAGCTGATCTACTGGGGCTTGGAAGAGATGTCGAGGTTGCGACAGGAATGGCCATGGCGGATACTGCGGGTACGACAGTCCAGTCCAAGCTGCCACCAGAGATCTGGACTATCATTCTCGATTATGCGGGAGACTGGGAGCTTGCAAAGGCCATGGGAATGTACACCAACCTATCGATGCCCTCGCCATGGACAAGTCAACCCAGAGATCATAACGATCCGCTGAAAGTGTACGAGCACGAGCTCGAGTGGACAGTACTGACTTGCAACTCGGCAGCGATATGTAAGAAGATATCGCAATCACCGCCGGAATTTCACGATATATCTGCCTTGGTCATTAAACTGGTGATCAAATTTGGTCTCATCGATGTGTTGGCGTATATGGAAGCCAACCGACCAGATCTTTTCAAGGCATTTGATGGAACGACGTTGCCGACAAAAGCTTCCGCCTATTACCCACGCACTGATGTGTTGGACTATTGGAAGCAGAGTCCATGGTTCAGAGACCGCCATGTATACGACGCAGAAGCTGTCGATGGTGCCTCCAAATTTGGTCATGTTCGCGTTTTAGATTGGTGGTGGCGTCGTTCGGGGTTGATGATGCGTTATACTGAGTCGGCACTGGAGCAAGCTAGTGGAAACGGGCATCTCCTGGTCCTCGAATGGTGGCGCGACGCTGCAGCACAGGACGACAAGGTCGTTCTAAGGCCGGGCCGGTCACTCTTATGGGCAACGCAACATGGACAAGCCGATGTATTACGGTGGTGGGACGCTTCAGGTATCCCTGCTGCGCATGGTGATAGCGTCGCCAAAATGGCGAGTCGATGGGGTCAGGTCGAGGTTTTGGAAACTTGGAGACGGCTCAAGGGAGATGACAAGCTCGTGTTTGACGCCGAGGTTCTCGTTTCACCAACCATATTCAAACACTTAGCGGTGCTCGAATGGTGGCGCAATTTTGCTCATGGAGAGCTTGAAGGAATGGAGGGTCGCAAGCAGTTGGTGGAATTTCGGACCTGCAATATCGAAGAGGCTCTTGAGGACAGCATTGGAGATCAGAGTGCAGTCCGACGATGGTGGACACAGAACGGTCTGAATTTAGGACTGCGCGACGAGGAGTGGCTCAAAACGCGGTATCTTTAGACCATGATCCAGACGGCTGAGACTTTTGAGCGGCCACAGCTACGCCACGACCGAATATGGCGTACCAAACCCGAACCCGGGGCTCTGGTTCCAGAATTGGCGTGGCGATCCCTGCATGGCATAGATTGGCATACATATGTCGCGTGGTAGAGTTGGGTCAAAGGAGGTGCCGGCTTGTGCTAGCATCGGGTAATGGTGATCATGCTGACGTTCCTGGCATTGGTACATACATATCTTGGGGCGCAGGCGTCATTTAACATAAGGGAGGAGTATTTTGTTGAGATTGGTCTATGTTATGGAAATTGAAGCATACGGAGCGTTTCTTTTAATAAGGCAAAGGCGGAGCATAGGACATGAATTCATGAAAGCATGGAAATGAATCAAAGATTATCGTTTTGTGCAATTCAACCTGAACCAGAACTGATGAACAATGGGAATAAATGCTCATCTTGAATATAGTCCTCATCACCCGATATCTCGTCATAACAGTTATCAGAGCCACTATCCATCTTGATGATAGATCATATATTCGTACGCATACATGATTCAGTGTCAGGTGCAATCAGACGAGCTAATGTGCGTATCATCTTGGCAGAAACCGCCAAGGTGAAGTAGATATCCGGGGGTGGATCCTCAGCTTGAATATGTATGTATGTATGTCTTGATACCAAAATCACTCTCATCGACCGGCCCGGTTCATTCGAGGAAATAGGTAAAAATACGACTAGGAAATAAGATGATGCGAGACTACCGATGGTTTAAATGTTAGTTTTTGAGCTTATTTTCAGCTGCGGTTTCTGCTTGAGGATTGTTATCGTGACAAGGATTTGCCTGTCTTCTCCACACACACACGCACACACAAACACCCCTGGCTCGATCAGATTCCGGTTGTCATGTATGTGTCTCATATTGCTTCTAGAAGATGTTTCTACCCATTCACAGAGAGTAATAAAATGTTCTATACATTTCGTGGCGCTGGGCTTACAGTAGTTCGTGAGCGACCGGGATGCAATACCGCTTCTCCAAGCGGAAAAGCAAACATGGACCAGACTTTTCAGCCTTGTTAATAATGAGAATAGAGACATTTAGAAGAAAGAGAAAAGAAAAAGGGTAAGGAGGGGCCGGGCGGTTCCGTGCCCACAGTTTGCTGCGCGTTCATTCATTCATTGTCGGGTGTCGAAAGACGGTGATGCCACTTGATATTGAGAGGCAAGTTTTCATTACGTTTCGCTGACTCGATATTCGTGGGGCCCCGCCACAGGCTTCTCCAGATAAACCTGGAGAGATTTCACCTTGTTTGCTGGAGCTTTTGCGGGGGAGAGATCTTGACAGATGACAGATCTAGGGAGATAGATTCTGATTGCATTGCAGTGCAGTAACTTGAGGGTATTCGCAGGTTGCAAATTTGGAGAAATACGATGGGTTAGAGAGAGATTTGGGGTATGGTGGACTCTGTACGTACTTTCATTCTTCTTATCTCTGTTGAGTGTGCTTCTCCAACCAAACCAAATAAGTACGGTCAGGGGGGCAACTGATAAGACGAGGGTGCAGTATCAGAGAGGGAGGTCCCATATTTTACGAAGGTCCCTATCAGAAAAGACCTCTAAACCAGATACAACTGACAACTCTTCTCCAATTCCTTCTCTCATTTGTGCCTAAATGGAACCTAATTGAACGAACCTGTGAGATAGCGTCACGTAATAATGACTCGCAATGCAATCGGGCACAATCCGACGGACAAAGACAGGGGTTATCACGCTTAAACCCATGCTTAAAATTAAGAAAAAGAGGCAAAAAAAAACTCTCCCCCGCATTTCTCCTCTCGTTCCATTGACCTCGTGTGAGACTTGTTCTAGTGCGGTAGTTTTGCTTTGTTCTGCATGTAATCGCTACCGAGTGATTTCCCCACGATGTAAATAAATACCACTTTTGTATTTTATTACGTACGAAGGAGGTGAGCTTTCTGGGGTAACTACTAGGTAGTAGATAATCTTGCATCGGAGCCGCGGTTTTGGAGTGTTTGCTTCGGAGCGCGCTGGAGCTTTTGGAGATGATGGGGAGTCTTTGGCCCCTGTAATTAATACATACCTCTGATGGGGAACTCAAGTCGGCGATGCTACTGTACCGATAGTCCGAAGAGCTTGCTTGATTGGTGGTTACAGCTTATCAGAGAGGACTAGTTAATACCGAGGCCTTTCTCTTGACTCTACTTCATATCATTCCTCTCTTGTACAATGAGAGATAATACCGATATCTATCAACCAAGCTTCAACGGTCGATTACCCCTGCTTGTCCCGTCTTGGCCACGCCGCAAAACTGCCTATCTATCTCTCTGTCTCTATCCCCCAAGCACTGATAACCGTTGCCTACATGCAAGCAAGGATCCGTCCCCAATTCTCGCTAACTGCCCCTGGTCTCGTCTTTCTTGGCAGCCTCTAGCGCTCCCCCCAAACTACACCACAAGGTCGTCCTCCGTGAAGCCATCCATCACTTTAGACACATTAATCGCTTGTCAAGCCGAGTCATGGTGCTTTTCTATTCCCCCACACAATGTCACTCTGTCGCCCCTACTTACCATTTTGAGACCCCATCACCGGCCCGGCCTTGTTCACCTCGACGGACGATCAGCAGTAGAACATGCCGCTGGGAAACTTGTGCTGCACTGCTAATCATTTCCCCGTACCTAGTATATCCGTTACCGCGGTGGGGGAAACTTGACCTAGCGTGACATGTCCTTTACCTCCCGCATCGGGGAACTTGTTCTGTTGCAAAGCATAGCATCGTGTAGCTTGACCTCCTTGTCATGCTAATCAACATGAGTTCCTCTTCTAGAAAACCGGGCCGGTTGTCATGATCCATAGCCTTGATCATGGTTACAGTCAACTTAATTCTTAAAGGCCCATGTCCCCCTCCCCAGATTACAAAACTTGTTATATCCAGGCTTGTGTCTTCAAGGCATTGCTCCCATAACCTCATCTCCATTCGACTCTGGGAAGAGATTGAGTATTCAAATACCATCTCGTCATTTATTCACAAACCTTCATCATGGGTTATCAAGAAGACCCTGAGTCAAAAGCCGTCGAGGCTCCCAACGTCTCCGACACTGCGCCTGGTGTCTTGATCGATCACAACACAGTCGATAGAGAATATGGCCGAACCGTACGAGGTCTCTCCCCTCGACATGTTCAGCTCATGGCCATCGGTGGCTCCATCGGTACCGGTCTCTTCGTTGGTATTGGTGGTGTTCTCTCCTCTGCTGGTCCTCTCTCCGTCGTTCTCGGATACTTGATCTGGGGTGTCTTCTTCGTCTGGCCCTGTAACTTGTGTGTTGCAGAGATGTGCTCGTATCTCCCTATCCGTGGTTCCATCTTTGAGCTTGCTGCCCGTTTCGTCGACCCTGCACTTGGTACGTCTCGTATACGATTTATACAAAGCTCTGGCTAACGGGGGCTCAGGATTTGCTATGGGATGGACATATTTCTACGCTGGTCTTATGCTTGTTTGTGTCGAATACAGTGCTGTTGCAACTCTGATGCAATATTGGGTTCCTGATATCAACCCTGCAGCTTGGGTTGCAATGGCAATGGTCATTTGCGTCCTGCTCAACGTTATTGCTGTCAAGTAAGTACTGAATCACTCGAAGAGCAATAACATTTCTAACAATTCTTAGGTACTATGGTGAAGCTGAATTCATCATGGCTTCGCTCAAGGTCATCCTCCTCATCGGTCTCCTCTTCATCACACTCATCACCATGTGCGGTGGCAACCCCAAGGGCGACGCTTACGGATTCCGCTACTGGAAGGGTGGCAAGGCCATGCAGCCTTACCATGCTGAGGGAGATCTTGGTCGATTCTGCGGCTGGTGGAAGGTTGTTCTCTATGCTGGTTTCACCATCGCCGGTCCCGACATGATCTCTCTCTCATCCGGTGAGATCGCGAACCCTCGACGAACTATTCCCCGAGTCGCCAAGCTCATCTTCTACCGACTTGTTGGATTCTACGTCCTCGGTGTCTTGGCTGTCGGTATCATCTGCAGCTCTGAAGACAAGCGTCTGCTTGGTGCTATTGAGAACAGCGCTGCTGGTGCTGCTGCTTCTCCCTGGGTCATTGGCAGTAAGTAGCGATGCTCCCTTGAAAATAACCAAGAAACAGAATACTAACAGATGCGCAGTTGAGAACCTCGGTATTCACGGTCTCCCTCACTTGATCAACTTCCTCATCCTCACCTCCGGTCTCTCTTGCGGAAACGCCTACCTCTACTCCTCGTCTCGAACCCTCTACGGTCTTGCTCGCGATGGCCAGGCCCCTGCTTTCCTCATGAAGTGCAACAAGGCCGGTGTTCCCATGTACTGTGTCCTTACCGTCAGCTTCATCAGCTGCATCACCTTCCTCGTCGCCGGCGAGTCTTCCGTTACCGTCTTCTTCTGGTTCGTCGACCTCACCACAACTGGTCTCATCGCCACATACACCATGATGATCGTCGTCTTCATCGGTTGGTACCGTGCCCGCAATGCCCAGGGTCTCGACAAATCTATCCTGCACTACGTCGCTCCCTTCAACCCTTGGGCTGCCTACCTTGGTCTTTTCCTCGGTGTCACTGCCCTCGTCTTTATCGGATTCGACAAGTTCCAGCCCTGGAATACTCAGGGTTTCATTACCAGCTACTTCTGCCACGCTTATGCTGGTATTCTGTTTGTTATCTGGAAGGTCATTAAGAAGACCAAGTTTGTGAACCCTGAGACTGCGGATCTTGTCAGTGGCAAGAAGGAGGTTGATGAGGAGTGCAAGCATTGGGAAGAGGGTGGTATTGAGGAGAACTATAGGCGGGAGCTGGCTGCCATGCCCTTTTGGAAGAGATGCTGGGAGCGTATGTGGTAAATGGAAGCGATATATCTTGAAATTGTGCCGGTATCCGGGATGTTATCCGCGGTATACATAGCTGGCAGAAATACTATTACAATACATGTTCATCCAAATTTTGTTCTATTTCACTGTGATTCATAATTCTCTCCATATGAGCAGTCCATATCCGCTAACTCATATAGGACTTGAGTGGTACAGGAACTCAGAAATTCATCATTTTCCACTGTGCCTAGGGTAGGCTGTCACGAGAACTTAAAGAAGCTTGATGATATGAACAATGTTTGTTGACCACTCGAAAGCGGTCCCTTGACCTCATATAGATAGTTTTAATGATTTTAGCTACACCCGAATATAATCATTCCCGAAAACCATAGTTTCATACCGTCTCATATATCACAAATATAACCAGTTATTTTCTGACACCCATTGCCAACTACCCGGTTAACACAACCCCCTATAACAACACAATGGTAAATCTTCACAACAACTTGGGGTCTTGACTTAAGTGACAGCTCACGCAGCAATTCTCAAATATTTTAATATTTCATATAGATTTGTGACGAACATCCCATTGCAACCTGAACGGTTACCTAAAACAAGAACCCACACCACCGGACTACCCTGTATCTTAATGAAATCTCACAGTATCAAGATATCGCCCTCGCTCGTTCCGACAAAAGAATTTTCAGCACATGCATGAGGTAATTGGAAATTCTTCCTAACTGGCAGCCGTCAAAGGCACCCTACGGAGTGAGAATATCGATCTCATAAGTGCTTATCATGTCCGTAAAGGGTTGATTTTGCGAGCACGCAAGCAAAGATCTTATCG
Organism: Fusarium verrucosum; assembly: GCA_013623715.1. NCBI lineage: Eukaryota > Fungi > Ascomycota > Sordariomycetes > Hypocreales > Nectriaceae > Fusarium > Fusarium verrucosum. The sequence goes on from JABFFJ010000270.1 coordinate 77,710, forward strand.
TTGCATCGAGAAAAAGTAAACATGAGATGAAAAGCTATCTGCGCATAAAACGAAATCAAATGAAATTGTCAATGCGATTTCTAAAAAACAAAACAAAACGAATAAGTAAATAGTAAATAGTTAAGTTTGTTGAATAAGAAAAGTTATGTAGGAACTCCACTAGCTAGAAAACTCATTGCGAACTGCAAACTAGAAATGGAAGAACGGTTAACAGTACGGCATTTACTAGCAGTCTGATATGTTACAAACGAACCTGATGTATCTCCAAACGGGTGGGGAGATGTTGCACTGAAGGCAGAACAGAAACGAAAAAGAAATATATGCGTTAATCGTGAGCGCTGTTTGGACGCAGCCACAGCGAAGCTCCCTCCATTCATCTCGGAATCGCATCTACCAGAATGGCACAGAGCATTCTAGCTGCCGGAGTCTAACTGCAAGATGACATAGTAATTAAACAAGGGATTCTGCAGACATTAAGTTTTGTTTAAAGCACAGATCGACTAAACAGCCACAGAAGAAAAAGAGGTTTCATGTGATATATCTATTTTCTCGTCGACAAGGGCACGCACAGGCAAGGCTGGGGATAGTGACAGCTATACCTGAAACCCACCATAACAAGAAAAGCCCAACGAGGCAATTCGCTCACATTCAGTACAGTATAATATTCGGACAGACCATAGGAGTTGGCCGAGGAAACAAGGATCGTGTTTCAGGGGCCAGTTATTTTCGGAACGGTAGGATATCGCTTGATGCCCATGATGAGAATGATCGTCAGAGGCTGTCACGAACAAACGGAAGCCAAAGAATTTCCAAATACTGTTAATTTAATCGTTTTTATTGGCAATATGTGAAATCGGATGATAATGCACATCTAGACATAATAGTATGCACCACGTTTTGATTGCCCAGTCAATAGTCCCGGCTGGCATGAGTCGTTAGTTGCGGGCTACAACATGGCGTGGCTGAAAGTGGCATTTTGGTGGACGAACTGTTGCTCACTAGCAAAGACGATGGAAGAAACGAAGAGCATGGCCTGGTCTGTGAATCATGATAGACGAACCACGAGGAGCCTGGGATATAATCCCCGGCTTAGCACGACTAGCTTCATGATAGTTGACATGGGAAATATGCCAAGTGGTGCCGTATTCAGTATCGAACAACTGTGCTAGAGGCAATTGATTGATTACGGTTGGTCATCAAACGAAGCTCAGTATGATAAATCACGATAAACAGCTGTCCTCACCGCTAGGGAAATTTCCGGCGTGAGGCCGACCTGTCTGTGATTATTCCAGAAGCAAAGGCGAGTCATGTTTCGATGCAAGATGATCTCAGGGGGGAAGTTAACAAGATGGAATACGAACGAGAATCTCACGATACGTTCAGCAATAGAGTTGCAGAACGAAGCTCTTTGGTCTCGGCTGTAAGGGAACAACATACGTTATTAGTACTGGTGTTGAGAGTTTCAAGCAAATAAAACAATCCCCGGTAGGCAAGAAACCGGCCAAGAGTCCAGCCTCTGATAAATGGTCTGTCTCTGTCTTGTCCCGTTACATTGGATACCCGGTGAGACCCGGCTGATTGACACCAAGGATTGGGTAAATCACTTGGCCTAGCAGCCCAAGCTTACAGGCCTGCGATTACTACCTACGTAATGCTCAAGTTTGAGTTGAGGGTGAAGGAGGATTTTCATTAGTAGGCAGCTAGCCACCGGTGATGCGGAAGCGAGGAGCATGGACCTAGATAAGGTGGTACCGTTAAAAGGATCTACAGACAAATATATTGCCATCAACATTTGTCAAGACATGTGCTTCTGTCGTAAACACGAAAAGGAGAGGCTGTGAGGTGAGGCTCCGGATGGCGTCCCGTGCCGCACTATATGAAGCACGGCTCGCCGAACTGTCTTTGTATTTCGGGAACCGAACTAAGAGCAAACGCAGAAACTGAAAAGCAAGAAACAAGAGCGACAAGAATAAAAATGGCAGCTGTTTACTCCCATGTGGAATGTGTTTGGAACAATTGTGAAACCAGGGCGTTCAATGTGCACGGCCTCATGATCCGATAAGGTGCAATATCACGAGCTAGAAGGACAAACACACGTGGTGATTGACGACTGTATCTGAATGTGTGAAGTGGATTTACAATTGTTCAGTCGCAATATCCTCATAGTTCAGCCGAGATTGACAGCTTGTCAATCACCCCTAAAAAGCGAAGATCTGGGGGACCATGATGCAGTTGGTCACGGAGCGAGCACGCAAGCATTCCGCTAGGTCCTCAAGGAAATATCCACCAGTCAGTGTCATGCATGGGCTGAACGGACCTAACTAATAAGTTAGTCAATTCATCAATGCCTCGGCTCCGTCATAACTCATAATGCCATGGAATATGCCATGGCATCCTTCCATCGTCTCCGCTCTCACCAACAGCCAGCTGAACACTCCAAGTTCGGCATGAAGAACCGTTGCTCAGAATACAAGCGAAACTCTATGCATGTACATGATTAATGTCATTAACTTCTAGAATGCGAATCAAAGATTCCATGTTGCAACAATCACACCTCTGGAAAGTTAATACAGTCCTCAGCGCTGAGAGTTCAAGCAAGGATATTATGCCTGACAAGGGGTGACGACAGGTTGAGCAAGGCGATCGTCGACGGATCTGGGTAGAAGCGAGAGGTAGGTTGGACAAGGACGGGTTGGATTGGCTAGATCCCCTGATTAACCAGTCTGGGCATGGACTTTGATTGACGGAGGTTCCTGGACTTTGTCCTTCTTTTTTCCCTTCCGCTCCGCACCGCCACTTCATCAAAGCTTCATTATCATGTACTGTAGGTAGTTAAACCTTGGCCGTTGAATGACCTGCGCTCGGACAATGCATAGGTCGTCCAATAGAACAATATGAGCCCTTGTTATTACAACGGACCTCTAAGACATCTTCAGCGGCCTTTACATGTCCAGTCCAGCAGATCCTCTACTGCAGGGATCCATTCTTCTCATGGCCAGGGCAGGGCATGGCATGCATACGGTATGATAGCGTGCCCGCCCGATGGACCCGCTGGCCTGGCCTGGCCTCACCCCCATCTCTGGGGTGGCCCCTGGAAATGGTAGTGGCTCACCACTGTCACCACCATTCGGTGCACAATAACTAGCAGTTCAAACGAAAACCCTTGTCGTTTGTTTGGAAGATGAATAGAAAAGGGATGAGGAAAATAGAGGATGAGTTGGTTGAGTTGAGCTAATTCGAGATGAAAACGGCAGTCAATGCAATCTACAACATGACCTGGCTGTGGAGGCAGTACAATAACCAATAACCACTTCTGGACTTGACTGGGGAACTTGATTGGATGGGGTAAAGGGATCGGAAATATCGAACAGTAATGGAAGGTTTCTCTGCAAGGCACGATGATGATAATTACAAGGACCCTGACGTATAATATCTGACACGGTATAGGGACCCAAAGGCAAATTGCTATTCATAAATAGAGCATCGACCCTCCAATGATTGCTGGAAGGCCGCTAGTTTGTTACAGCACAGCACAGTATTCTTTGGGGATCCCTGCCGAGCGAGCCCGAGAGCCCGGGAAAAGCCATGACTCTCTTTTTGACTTTTTGACTTTGGATTTGAGCAAATGATGGCGGGCGTGTTAGCCGGCTTGGTTCTAGTTGGCCGCTATTTGCAGATGGTGTTAATGCTTTAGCTGCTTCTACAGAGACTGGACTGGACTTGTTCACTGAGTGAGAGTCAGAGTGATTTGCATTCGTTTGTATTGTATTGTCTTGTCTTGGTAGGCTGCACATGTCCGCCGCCACAAACAGCCTGATCCAAGCTACTTATCTTGGTACCTACACATCGTTACTGTGAGATTATGAAGATATGTAATACCTACCTACTTTTTGCTTTTCTGCATTACAACACAGTACGATTCTCTTGTGCCAAGTTGGTCCTCCCCCCTGCTGTTGACGTACTCCTCACTTCATGCTCCTCCACTTAACACTCACTGCGTGATACACCCTGCCCTGTCCTTCTCACGAATGCAGGTGGATAGCTTCCAGGTTAGTTGTGCTTTATTTAACTTGATCGCTCGGGCAGGATTAGCAGATTGCGGCTGCTGCAACTTCAGACCGGGGATTCATTCTCAAGACTTTCCCTTCTCTTCACCAACGCACACCATCTTACTCTCTTAGCGCACACCTACCTCTTCACACTCACGCCCCCATGAATACCCATGTCAAGCCCGATCCAACACTGAATCCATCCATCCACCACCTGCACATTTACCGTCCCTATTCATCTCGACGTCTTCCTCTTATTCCTCTGATTCCCTCCCGCCTACTTCTTCCATGATTGTTAACAATCGTTCTATTCAGCCGAAATCTTACGAGGGGAGACCAAGCGACAAAGCGACGCCTTGAACATCGCACGACAGATCGAACGGAACTAGAACGATAATCCCTGGCTTGACATGGCACACCAATAAGACTAGTCTGGACAACAGCAAAAGATAAGGCGGCTTCTCAATAGTACCAGCGTCCCATCCGCGAATCGGTTGTGATCGACGTCCAAAATCTTGCACAAGATCTACTGCGATAATATTCGGGAGCCTCGACTCGCCTCCTTGGCAACAATATAATCACAAAATATCCATATCCATCCATACCATTTCCAGTCCAAACACCAGCGACGCCGCTTTTCCCGCACATGTTAATCCAAGCTCAGTTGACCTTGCCCTGACGAGAGAATCCCCAACGGGGCCAAGATTCAATCTGGCGACGAAACACAAACAAGAAAAGACCAAGAGACGTCGCCAGAATGATGAGCAAGTTTGCATTCGCAAGCCGCAAGAAGCAGCCTCCACAGGTCACCGTCACCGTCACCGCCCCGCCCATGAGCAAAGCCCAGAAGATTCTCGGATCGACAGCTCTTAACATCGACGCTCCTCAGCAATTGGACAACTTTTCCAGCTCAAAGGTCAACCTCACACCCCATTATGCTCCTGAGACATCCCAGGCGCCGAGCCATGACCGCGGCTCTCCTGTGAGACATGGACGTGGAATGCGGGAATGGGGAGATGAGTCGGAAATTGTTCCCCGGCAATTCAGAGTAGATGGAGCGCCTACTGACGAATATGACGACGATATGTCTGATATGACAAGCATTCTACGAAAGCGACAATCTTCATCGACACTTCACTCGTGGTATGACAAGACCAAGCAGCCTCTTTCCATTTCCCAGCAGACGTCAGCTTCAGCCATGGCGAAAGGACTTCCTTCAAAGGCGGAGAGAATGCTGGACATGGAGAATTCCATGGCAGAAGCAAAACTAAAGAAGAAGAAGCCTGCAAAACTGGACTTTTCTCATCTCATGGCACGATCCCGAGGCAAGAGAAGCGAGCATCAATGGGAGGGTCCAATGCTCGGTCAGATCGTCAAATCACCGTCTTTGATATCACCAACAACAAGTACACCGTCCCTGCGAGGCAGGCTGTCAAGACGGCCTACAAAGGAGAGTTTGAGATCAGTTCACTCGGAAGAACCAAGTCGGCCAAAGACTGGCGAGAGCAGCCGTAGAGCTCACAATCACCTGAACGGTCTACCTAATCTCTACGAACACTACGAACAAATGTCTTTTCGCTCAATCATGGATGGCGGATTGGATGCACCAGTTGAGGTGGAGCGAGTGTTGAAGAAGTCCAGATCCAAGGACTCGCATCAGCTTAAACCTACAGTTTCTCACCAAAACAAGTATGAGCACCGGCCCTTACCGCCGGGTCATCATGACGAGCAGATCATCTCACAATACGCAAAGCGCAATCTACCCCAAACACCTCAAGCTATCCTGTCCAGCAAGCCTGGCCAATCATCTCCCACAGACTGCGCTGCCAGTGTCTCTAGTAGACATACACGAACATCCAAGGCCTCGAAGCGCACCAGTCGGAGTTTCCAGGAGTCGGATCTTCAGGAGAAGAGTGTCCTTTCTCTCTCCTCAGACTCTGAAGATGACTCTTATCCTGAGTCACCGCCAAAGGGCCCTGCTTCTATACCCGAGGATGCTGCATCGGAAGCAGGGTCTTCTATTGACTATCGTCCAAGCACAGCTAAAACCAACTCCACCGCCGATAACAGCTCGAAGCGATTAAGCAGATCCAGCAAACGGGCATCAAACTCCAACAACTATCTAACCATCCCTAACGGGCACCACCGAAACCCCATCATAACTCCTAGAACAAGCTCCCTTTCTGGAAGCTCCACAAACACGATTCAGGAGGGCACAGCTGGGCGATCACCATCAGACATGTCAATCTTGTCAGCCTCATCAGCAAACACGTCGAATACATGGCAGAGTAAACCAAGCTTCCCTTCACAAGGAACCAAGGTGGTCGCCCTGTACCCAGACGAAGAGCGGTCAGACTCTCCTGATTCCGAGCAAAACAAGGGGGCGGACTCTGAGAATGATGCCGAACCCGAGCTCGATTATCTGCCCGCGAAGAGATATGTTCCACATGAATCCATTTCAGCCAACACCGACGCGCCAACGCCACCTTTGAGCCCAAGCTCAGTCGACTTTTGTATTCGCTCTGCACACTCCTCCATCGATGGCAAGGGAAGTCACAACAGATTCATGGCTGTTACACGCCAAGAGCAGATGCTCCTATCTGCTCTTCGTCACAAGCGACAGATCATGCGAGGCTCTATACTCTCGGAGATGGAAAACGAGAAGGCCTCCCAAAAGGGTCATCAGTCTAAGCCCTCCGAGGCTACCATCACCGAAGAGACTTTAGACTTCGACTTGGACTTTCCAGCGCCCCCTACCTTCAAGGATAAGACAACCATATCTGCTGATGGCACTGCGCTTATTGACCTGAGCCACCAAAATTCGAACGACTCGACTGAACCTACCACCTCTACCCACCATTCCAACAAGAAAACTCACCACGAGCCTAAATCTCATAATCACGACCAGCGCCAGCACGAGCATGTCCTTCTTTGTATCGACAAGGGTCTTGCCGCGGAGCACTCGATCGATGATGCCGAGCCCAGCCCTGACCTGAGCGACTTTTACGACTATGACTTTGAGGATGAATCCGAAGGTTCTTCGGATATTGTGTCTGAGGCTGTTGTGCACTCCCATCGACGTCGTCACAGCGAGAAAATGGAACGTCACTCAGTCGCCGATCGCCGGATGAGCCGATCGTGTCAGCGAAGCCCTCATCCCCAAGGTGATAAATTCGAAGTTGGTGTTCCTCGACCCGACAGCCCTATTTCGCCTGATGCCATGTCGGCTTCTCCTCAAATTAACAAGAAGCTGGCTCGCTTGAGCGCCGTCGGTCCCGTGAAATGGGGCATGGAGGACTAAACAACACATCTATCTCACATATTTACCTCTGCAGAGTTATGATATGGTTTATCAATTTTCCTTTTTCATTCGTACATATTTTAGAACGGCATTCTGGAGAGTGGAGTATTTCTTTATTGGATACCTAAGTCACTTGGATGATCACACGCACAATATTTTCCTTTGTCGGCGATGAATACCTGCAATTTACTCTTTTATCATTCTGGACTACTTCAGCTAGGATTATCTTGGAGCTGAAGCGGCGCATGGGGGAAAGTTATGGGCCCCTTGTCACGAACGACCGTACCCAATTATCTTTAGGATATTTTGAACTGTCTATTCTTATACCATCTCTACGAAAATCGACTTTGCTTTGAGTCATGGGGTTTGGGATTGGCTCTGGGGACAGGCGCAGGAGCGGGTAGCAATTTTGTTCTCTTTGATGAACGTGACGAAAAGCGAAATAGGGACGGGGTACAGAACTATAATGTGATTGAAGACGGAAGGGAAGGGGAGGCATTCTGCAGCATTGTATATCATCTGGTAGTCCGCGATAGTCATGGTCGCATATATTCTCCAACAACGGCGGAGTATTCTTAGCCGGTTGACTTCTTTCTCACACCGTCTTCAAAGGCTCTGGTGATCTTCAAGTTCGATTTAAAGATTTATTTCTTCTTTTAATCTTGACATAAGGCCGTAATGCGGAATTTCGTGATTTAGGCGTAGGTTGAGCCCTCGGGAGGTTGAGGGATCTTCTTGTTCTGAGAGGACGCCATGTATCTATGTAGCATTAGTATTAGGAAAATCTTCCTCTTTTGTGATATGAAGCCTCGCATACCTTCGCAGCTCAATAAGAACAGTCTCCATGGTGTTTTCGCGCTTCCACTGGGCGAGGCAGGGCAGTTGGCTAGGATCGACGACACCGTTGTTGGGGTTAACACAGGGAAGGTTGACCTGGCTGATGAACTGAATCGAGGGAGGCTTGTCGGGGTATTCAGGACCGCAGTGCATGCTGACGCTGTAGATTCGGTTCTCGTGAACGGACTGAATCAACATGGGTTAGTGATGATCTTCGCGAATCTGCAGTTAATTTCGATTTGCTTTCAACTCGCGAGAGCGGGGCAGGTGTGTGATTGATGGTAGATAGATTCGCAAGACGGACGTACATGAGGAGGACCGAGAATTGTGCCGTTCCATTTGCTCATGAGAAGATCCTCGGGATCCTCGAGACCGTAACTGCATGCCTCAGCACCAAGACCCTTCTCTCCCTTCTCGAGCTCCTCCAGTAGGCGAAAGTTGCGAGGAACCTTGGCGGCCATTGTGTTGTAGAGATCGAAGTAGTTTTGTTTACTCAAAGAAATCCTATTACGGTTTTGGCTCTAATGGCTGGGCAAATTTGAAGTGTTTTTCAGTTCGTAGCTGAAAGATCGGGCGGGGATGAGTAAGGTAAGATGTGTTGTTCGCGATAGATGACGTTGATGGTAGTGGCGGTTGATGTTGGGTGACTTCTGGGCCGCGGGGCATAGCATACAGCAACAGGGCGGGCAGGCGGTGAATTGTTTCGATCAAGCAAGCAAGAGTTAATTGGTAGTAGCTGCCTGTAAGTAATCCCCGCCAATACCTAGCAGGTACGATCTTATCAATGACACAGCCACACAACCGAGGTACCTTGGTTGTCACCACTAGCCACCCGCGTCACATCAAGCTTGCCTGTTCCAACGGGCAAACATCGGAAATACTCGAAGCTCTAACTCATCCCATCAGAGTGTTTTTCCCAGACGAGAGGACGTCATCTCGGCATCGTGACATTTACCAGACTCGATCGAATTCACTACCATGGCCATGTCCCTTGCGCGGGCAGCTCTCAGGGCGCCGCAATCGCGTCTCGTCACAGCAGCCGCTGCCATCACAGCTCGATCTCTCGCTGCGCACCGGTCCTTCAGCACCACCAACCATGCTTTACAACCCTCCAGCTTCGGGTCTCCGGTTATGCCCTCGTACTTCTCAAAACCTCGGCTGCCGGCCAACACGATAGTTCGATTCGTGCCTCAGCAGACGGCTTGGATTGTTGAGCGCATGGGAAAATTTAACCGCATTCTTGACCCCGGTCTCGCTATCCTCGTGCCCTTTATCGACCGAATCGCATACGTCAAGAGCCTCAAGGAAGTAGCCATTGAGATCCCTAGCCAGAGCGCCATCACTGCAGACAACGTTACTCTGGAACTCGACGGTGTTTTGTTTACACGCGTCTTTGATGCGTACAAGGCAAGGTGAGTAGCTTCTGGGCTCTAGAGCTTGGAAGACAAGCTACAGAGAGCCATTGGGTTGTGGTCTGGACATGTGACTGATGCAAAACTTGTATTTAAATAGCTATGGGGTCGAGGATGCCGAATATGCCATCTCCCAGCTTGCCCAGACGACCATGCGATCCGAGATCGGTCAATTGACCCTCGACCACGTGCTCAAGGAGCGTGCCGCCCTTAACACCAATATTACCGCTGCTATCAACGATGCCGCTGAGGCTTGGGGTGTCACCTGCTTGCGTTACGAGATTCGAGACATTCATGCTCCCGGCGCCGTCGTCGAGGCCATGCACCGACAGGTTACTGCTGAACGTTCCAAGCGTGCCGAGATTCTGGAGTCTGAGGGTCAGCGACAGAGTGCCATCAACATCGCTGAGGGTAAAAAGCAGAGTGTCATTCTGGCTTCCGAGGCCTTGCGTGCTGAGCGAATCAACGAGGCAGATGGTGAGGCCGAGGCTATCCGTCTCAAGGCTACTGCCACTGCTGAGGGTATTGATGCCGTTTCCGAAAGTATCCTCAAGGGTGATACCGGTGCTCAGGCTGCAGTCAGTTTGAGAGTTGCCGAGAAGTATGTCGAAGCCTTTGGCAAGCTTGCTCGTGAGAGTACAGCTGTTGTCGTTCCCGGCAATGTTGGAGACATCAGCGGCATGATCGCTACCGGTCTGAGTGTTTTTGGCAAGGTCGGCCATGCTCAGGCACAAACTATGGCCAAGGCTATCGTCGCGCCCAAGAAGGAGAACTCGGAGACCGAAACCTCTGCGGAGCTTGAAGGTGACGCGAAGCCCGATGTGAAGGAGACGGTTCTTGAGAGCTTCAACCAAACGGCCGCCAAAAGATAATAAGAAAATAAGGAAAACAACTTATGGCATATTACGGATGGATAGGATGAATTCACGCATATATCAGCTCATCACTCAACCACCACATGAACATTCCACACTACCATGACTATCGGCGTTCAGCGGATGTATTATAGGGATCTCTAGAGGATCCGAGACGGCCTTGCTCTCAGAGCTGGGGATAACGGAGAGAAGCGTCATCATGTATCATCAAGTTTTCTTATCTACAATTTAAGCGCATGGCAAAAGGAGGGAAAATCACGGCTCACCAGTCTACCCAATTGCTTCAGCACATTCTCTACTGTTGAGCTAGGGAGACATGTAAAAAATCGATTTATTTTGACGTTATGGGTCTCTTTGGGTGAATTAGTACCATCGTTGACTCTGCTGTGAGAGTTCTTGGTTGCAAATGTTATTCGAGGAATGGTGAGTCTATACGGCGAGTTTCACAAGGACGACATGCTCATATTGATTTGGGTATATTATACGAAACCAAGGTATGAACCAAGATGAACAAGCTCATGGCAACATGATTCATTATTTCCAGCTCTTGCATTATTATAAAGACGAAACCTCAAACAGTTACAATAACTTCCCACTGCTGACATGATAGGCGGACCCTCGATATCAGCTGCAGATTATACATGAGTTGCAACTCAAAGAAGAGGAATCATGGCAACGAGACCCATGAAGAAACTAGGCAACATGATCGAGCCACTGTTACTTCCTCCACCGCCGCCGTTACTGTTGCTGCTGCTATCGCCATCATCACCACCAGACATGGGACCAGTCGGCGCAGCATTGGCGGTATATGTAGAGAACTTGCCGTCGCTATCGCGTGTGGGAATAGGCTCGAGCGAAGGTGCGGTGAAAGAGGGTGAGTCGATGGTGAGTGTTGGAGAATCTCGAGCCGTGGAGTCATCGTCGTCGTCGTCGCTGCTTCCACCACCAGAGCTACCACCACCAGAGCTACCGCCAGAACCATATTTGCAGGTTCCACCGGTGCCGCAGGTCTGACCTCTAAGACAGTATCCAGTGTTGCAGCAAACCATGCCCTTGGGCATGCAGCCGTTACCACAGGTCTCCTGGAAGCTCAAGCAGTCAGAGCCTCCGGAGGAACCACCAGAGGAACCACCAGAAGAACCACCGCCACCTCCAGATGATGAGCCTCCGCTACACTTGCCATCGACAGTGCACTTCTGACCTTCATCACAGTAGCCTCTAATACAGCAGACCTTGCCCCGAGGGATACAATATCCTCCACAAAGCTGCTTGCCGTCTGAACAACCAGTCGGGGGACCAGTGCATATTTTTCCATCCTTGCAGCAGCCCTGAGACTGGCAATGGTAGCCAGCTTCACAGTATGCTCCTGTTCCCTTGCCACAGCACTGGCCGCTCATCTCGATGCAGGTGTTGTCGCATGCTTTTCTACCGGCATCGCAAGATGCCGCCATGCTGAGGACTAAGGGTCGGGGACTGAAGCCAGAAAGAAGTGGAAGACCTTTCTGCTGCTGAGCTTGGGGAGTGCTGAAGTAGACACTCTCAGCGAGAGTTAAGCCCGCGAGGGAGAGGAGAAGAGTTGATCGCAGCATGATTTGAAAGAATGGATAAGAGCTTGTGTCAACCAAGAAGAGAATTCTGGCGTGCGGAGCAAACAGCTTCAGCTGAGCTGGAGCTGTTCTCGTCTTATAAGAGGTAATAACAAGCTACATGCTCGTATGGTGGCAACGGGGCTGAAAACCTCGAGTCAGGCCAGAAGGATCAACTAGCTGGGTATACCAATGTGCTAACGCATCAAAAGGACGCCACCAAATATCTCCAGGGTCAAAGGTGGAATCTCCATTTTGGCGATGGCTTCATGCGGGTCACATATCCGTCTGTGCTAAAAGGGACGATCATTCACCAATCCATTACAGTGCGCCGCCACAACATCTCCCCTGGTTTACAAGCCAGCTAGAGCTTTTGTGCCATGTGGTTGCCTCGAGCGACTAACAAGCTCGTGGCATAGAATTGCAGTCCAAAGATTCAGTTAACGAGGTTAATCCCCAAATAGGGCACGAGTGCGAGTGTCAGACCGGGACAACGAGATTCCGAACAGTTAGCACCATCGATAGACCAGAATAATAGCAGTGTTGAGGTGGTGGGAGACTGGGGGTGTTCAGCTGCTGGGATCCCTGCATCGATCCTAGATAGCCTGCCCTGGTTCAATAGATGAGCAGACGAGGAGGGAAATTCGAAGACGATCTTTCCACCAGGGTCGGTCACAAGGGCCTCAGCCCCAGGTCTAGCCTCCTACACCGTCTATCAAAGGATCTGTACCTCGCATCTTTGATATGCAGTGCAACCAAGGTCGGCTGTATTCAAAGGCTGAAGATGAAACGGCTGCTGAACAACGTTAAGATTAGACTTCTTTTGTTTGCTTACAAGGATAAAGTTACCGTCCAACGATAATATGCACTAAGACTCTGCCCTATGAGATTCATCTCCTGTTGGCCGCTTGCACTAGCATCAGTGACATTCATAATCAATCATTTTAATGTCCCGCCTTTAGGCAATAAACAGAGTTCAACCCTAGTCAGGAAATGGAGCAACTTAAACTTGTAAGGTTACTTGTAAGGCTGATTGATCATCCTAGGCACCCATTGGTGAAGGCCTCAGTTTGTCTTAGTTGCGGTGCAAAAGACCCTGTATGGACCAAGCTCCATGTTTTGCGGTAATTTTCGTACAAGACTAAAATGATTGACAGGGTAAAGATGCTTTGTGCATTGAGCGGTGGAGGTGGCGTCGCTGGGCATCGAGAATATGCTAAGTAACCATTGCTTTCCTCGCTCTCATTAGGCAATGATGTTGACGGTCCTTGAATTTCTTATTCTTGCATAAACAAAACAGAAATCATGTCTCGTCAATGCCACTGCCATGAGGAGCTGACTCCAGTTGTTGTTGCTGTGGAAAAGAAAGGGGAAGAAGAACAAGTTCACGGCCAGAAGGGTTGTCATGCAGAGCATAGCTTAAGATGGTAGCCGCCATAATGTCAAAGGTTGGTTGGGAATAGAGAAGGACACCCAGTTGAATATATGCTATCTTTGGCAATGAACTCGCACACATCTCGCACATGTAATTGACATGGCCGTCTACTCAGGAGCAGATTCTTCCGACTTAGACTCGAACATCCTTCTTGATCAACGTCCCAACAATCTCCTCGCATGCAAAAGCAATTGTCAGTTGTTCGCCACTTTTGGCACTCAGCCCGATTATCAATTCCTTCTTATCGACCAGTCTTTTAGCACTTCCCCGCCAGAACCAGACAAGTCGTCCGTCACTCCCTTGGACAACCAATGTTAACCAGGGTGTGCGAGCCTTCCAATGGGGTGTCTTTTCATTGGTAAAGCCGAGGACAGCTCGTGCGATCCAGAGAGACTCATTGGGCGTTTGGGTGTTCTTTCCAGACTGGTTGTCGTCACACGGGGCTGGTGAGTCAGAGATGGCTGCGGCAGGGGTATATGGCCCGACGATCTCAAAGTCGAGGGTGAGAATGGGGAAACCAGCTACTTTGTGTAATAGTGTCTGGCCGAAAGGTGGATTTCGACTGAGAATGCGCTCAACGTTGTAAAACTCAACCGCAGATAGTTCCTTGATGCTCTTGATGTTCGCTCTGACGAGCTTATCCTTCTTCGCCTGACCAATGCCGTCGATTTGCAAGAGCTGATTGTCGCTTCCCTCCCAAACACCAGCCTTGACACTTCTCAAGACTCCAAGAGCAGTTTGGACTCCTCTTCCATCGCGCCTATCCCCAAGTATATCCACCAGACATCGCAGCACGTGGTCGAGGAGTTTGTACATCCGGCCGAGTTCTTTGTGAAGGTCTTTCCGAGCAGGCCCTGATAGTTTGTTGGGCCAACCAGTCTTCAACAAGTCGACCTGAACGAAAAGAAAGACTTTGTGCCATGGCTCAGAAATGGGTTCTTTGAGCTGATAAGGAATACCGGTACTGTCGTTTATTGCGCGGAAGAAAACCTTCTCTTCCTTCTTGATGGGAAATGAACGGAACTCGGCGGCAAAACAGGCTTTCTTGAGGACGTCTTGGGCAGCTGGATTGTTTTTGATCTCGCAAAGAGTCTTGAAAGTCGACTTGGCCAATTCATAGCGTGTCTGGATTTCGTTCGAGTTTTGTGAGGCTGGAGCTTGTGAGCTCGATGTCGACTGCTGTGGTTCTGCCATGGAGAACAATATTCGAGTCGATGGCCCGACCAAGAGGAAGATGCACCGGCTGGAACCATGACGAGAGATTTTTCTGTTTTTCTCTTCCTCATTCCTACCTACTTCGAGTTTGCTGTCGTGGAAGTTGCGCCTTCCACTCCTCAAGTCAAAAACAGCAGGCCTCCTGCCCATGAGTGATTGTACTTACCTACAGATAGTAAGGTAGGCACTTTACATACATACATCCACTGACTGCCTACTTTAGGTCAGTTATTAGGCCGGTTATTACATGACTGCTGAGTTGAATTATGTATGTTCCATATTCCATTCAATTGAAATCTTGAAGGCAGAAGTTGACGCTATGAAAGCGAGGTGGGGAGGGAGGGTCGTTTATCGGCGAAGACTCATACATCTCCATTTCAAACCAACCCAAGGAACAGAAACAACATCTTTCTCTTCCTTATTTCTCATCTCGAGAGAACAAAGTAAACCATATCTATACTGCTACCGTTCAATTAGTTCTTAACCGCAACCTTCACAATGTCTCGGCCACAATCATTTTTTCTTCCCAACTCAACATCATGTCTTATCGTCGACCGCTTCAGCGATTTACCCGACGACGCCGAAGTTGAAGAAGACGAGAATGGTAAAATACCGTTTTGGCCGCTGCTTCATCATCTTCTTTGTACTCCCGTATCAAGTATCGCCCAGCTCATTGATCGGCTACAAACAATTGCCGCGAATGCAGAGACATGTCAAAATAACGACTATGGGTTTCTGAAGAGGTTTCTCCAAGACCAAAGCGAGGCCAAGATACTCGAAACCATATGGCCCAAGATTCGTGACATCGCTCTCGATCTTCGGGCCTATTTTCCCAATGGCCAACTTCAGTTACTTCAGCCGGAATGTCCGCTTCATCTGAGTCGTGGCCAAGTCGCTTGTCTTGTGGTCCATCAATTCCTCTGCTCATCGATACCCCAAAGAAACGACGATGGGTATCAAGATTTAGGCATATGGTATTCATCCGAGCAGCGACATCCTACCGCAGTGCAGATGTATCTGGACGCTCTATTCACATATTTTGAGAGCCTACCTGAATCGCGTGCTCTCCTGGAAGATTATGAAGCTGCAACCGACAGCACTCAGCACGCTGTCACGTACGAGCTTCATCAGAGTGGGAAAGTCTCACTAGCAGATGCAAAGCTGGCATCAGTAAATATTAGCTACTTGGACACCCACACATCCGATACACACAATCCCGGGGTCCAAGGAGAAGGAGGAGCTGTTGTCGTGTCTTCAAACAAGGTCATTGGATTTGGTCAATCAGCTACACAGGAGGAAATTTTTGTTGGCATCGCCCCTGAGGCTTACCCCGTGGTTCTGGTTGCACCTCATCTTACAGACAGCACAGTCATCACTGTCTCTAGCGCGAGAGCTATGGTCGATGTCAAGGGCCAACGACGGAATATTGAATGGAACATACGACCAATATCTCCCTCGGGTGAAGCCTTTTCAGACTGGAAAACGTCTTGGCGAGGGGGACGTCTTGTTTTTATGGATGCGTTGGAGATGGACATGCTTGAATCCTCACATGGCGAAGGCCTGCTTGACCTGGATCCTAAGAACATTGACCGTGAAATCAACAAAGCAGCAAATGGGTTTTCTTCATACAAAGGCGATTCCATCTTCACTGGCCTTTGGGGCTGTGGTGCCTTCGGTGGTGATCCAGGGGTGAAACTGGTGGTGCTATGGCTCGCAGCAGCGGCAGCAGGTGTTTCTATTTCTTTGATGCTTGGTCCCGGAGAACATGATCTCGGAAAGAGACTTGAAGAAGTAGTCAAGGCCTGCGATGGCTTGTCTGCGGATGGTGTCCAAGAGCTGCTCGCAAGAGTTCCTCGGGACTTAAGACGTGAAGCGATTTTGGAATGGATTGCGAGTGAGACGTCGGGGGTTCTTCGTCAGACATGCTGACGTTGTTTGGACATCAGGACCGGATAGTTATCCGAAGTGTTCTTAGCCTCTGCTAGCCAGGGTGAATGATATGATGAGCGCCATGTAGTCAACTTAAGTCAAGACCATCTCACTGCTCCTCATCTCTCATGCGGGACACGGATTTGAAACTGAAATTTTGAGACAATGTACACATCATGTTCAGGCTAGGTCTCGATAGGTAATCTCTTGATTATTTATGTTACTCCAAAACTATATACATCGTAAACAAAGCGATCGGGTTCACGCTCGATCATCCCAGTGAAACAGTCGAGACAATGAGCATATCACTGCTTACAGCTTGAGTGTGGCACCAGCAACACCAACAACAGCCGACTTGACCTTGGAGGATCCGATAAGGCTGTACTGGTAGGGAATGTCAGACTTGGAGATGGAGCCCTTGGGGGCCGAGTTGGTAGATCCACCCAGGTCAACATCGTTGACAGAGATGCTGCCCGTCTCCTTGGAGTCCTTGGAGGTGAGAGCATTCTTGGCATTCGAGAAAGCAGTAGACTCAACAAGAACCTGGGCACCCATACGAGAGTTAACGCCAGTAACGAGGATGTCCTCGTAGTAGCTGTTGAAGACGTGGACGAAACCGAAGCGAACAGAGGGAGCGCGAGATCCAATGTTGGACCAGTGGTTGTTAGCATATGTAACGTGCAGAGTGCCCTTGTCCTCAGCTGCGTTGCTGTCAGAGTGACCAACCAGAGAAGCCTTGTGATGGTTGTGGAAGTGGGTGTTGGAAACGGTGACCCAGTCTGAGGCGTGAGTGACATCGAGCAAACCGTCGTAGAAGTCCTTGCCCTTGGACAAGTCGGAAGACAACTCGCAGTGATCAACCCAGACGTTTGTAGACTTTTGAATACCGATAGCATCACCGTTGGCAGCAACGACGTTCTTGATGACGAGGTTGCGAACGATGACGTTCTTCTGCTTGTTGATGTAGAGACCAATGTTATCGAGAGAAGCACCGGGGGCTCCAACGATGGTCTTGTCCGACTTTACGCGGATCTTGTTGTTTCCCGAGAGCTGGCCCTTGACGTAGATAACCTGCTTTCCACTCGACTCGGCCGCCTTGCTAAACTCGGCGAGAGTTGAGACAGTCACGGTAGCACCGCCAGCACCACCAGTTGTACCTCCGTTTTTCGTGGCGTATCCGATGTTGGCGGCATCAGTGATGGCAGCTCGCTTGCCGAGGGTATTTTCGATCTGGGGGACGGTAGGAGTAGGAACGGCGCTGGCCAGAGCAGCGAGGTTGAGAAGGCCGAGGAACTTCATCGTGACGGTTTATGTATGTACGTATATATATATATGCAAGTGTGATATATGTAAGTATGATATATGTATAAATAAAGAGTGAAAGTTGGAACCGGTCCAGACAGTAACGATTGAGAAGAGACGTGAAGGATAAAGGACAAGAACAAAAGACACTGGCACCCAGTGAGTGGTTCTTATATGAAGGCATCGCGACTATATTCAACTCCTGAACTCATGAAGATCTATTGCCGTTGATGTTATAGTGTCCCAAGGGTTCGAAACATGACATGTTTACACGAATAGGATAATTCTCCGACATCGAAACGGGGAGGTGGGCCAGCAGACAGGGGAGTTTTTGAATGCCGGACCGGGGGCTGGTATATATATACATATAGTATTACTCCGGCTAAATTGACGGCAGTTTAAAGAAGAGAAACAGTCAGTTTCAGGTTGGTGACGCGGAGACTTGTCTAGATGAGAGATACGATATATAATCGTATGGCAGAATCGACAGACTATCAGGAGGCTCGTAGACGACGTCTCGTCTGATGAGACGCTATACTTGCTACCACCACAATACCATACCATCTCGTTATCTCTTAGCAGCCAGGATTAGTAGTCTCAATCTCATGTTTATCTGGTCTTGTCTTTTATTTGAATGTAAGACTGCCCCCTAAAACCAAAATGGGGTCTGCACAACAACCTAGCGTAGCAAAGAAACATATAGCAGGCGTGATGCACCACATCAAAATACACAATAACATTTGCATCATACCTACCTACTATGTGTAGACGCGCAGCTGGTGTCTTAACCTTACGAGTGGCCTCGATCCACCAGCAGAAGAGAAAAAGGGATTTGAGGCAAGGTTAATGGCAACAAACAGTGATATAACACAGCAAAAGATTAGGATTGATCTATATAAAGTTGTCCAAGGTTAGGTAGGCAAGCTTGAAGGGCTCTTACCAGGTCAGTCAAGGTTGTAGATCATACCTGCCTCGAACGCAGATACTACTAAGATAGGAGGTAGGTACATATACCATTGACCACATCTGTTCATCTCTCAACCCGACTTCTTCCTCTTTCACACATCAACATCCTTAAAGGTATCTATCTATACACACATACGTACCGGTTTACATCATGGTTGCTATCCCTCCTTACATCCTGCGTGCCATCGCAAAGAGCAAGGCTGCCAGGTCTGAGCTACGTGAAGCGGCACAGGCAACGCTTGAACACACCGAATCACTTCTGAGCCGTCGCAAACTCGGCACCTCCAACCAACAGATCATCCCTCCTCAAATCCTACGCAGTGCCGCTGAATTAGGTGACGAGCATCAGAGTGCGCGTGCCAAACAAAGCCTCGATCACCTCGAGCAAATTATCGACAAGGTCAACGGAGGCGAGACTCCTTATCTTGCTGTTCATGACATCCACCAGAGTTCGAATGAGGACGATCTTCCTAGTGAACTCGTTCGTGATAGTGGGGGAAAGGGCAAGGACAAGGACAAAACTTCAAAAGACAAGGCAGTCAATCAAGCCTTCGACAATGTAGGCCTCGTTTTGGGTTTCTACAAAAAGTTCTTTGGATGGGTATCGATCGACAACAAGGGCGCCGACGTTATCAGCACTGTTCACTTTGGGAAACAGTATGAAAATGCTTGTGAGTACTTACCTACATATGAATCCGTTATAGCACCACCTCGACTGACAATACGTGCCTGTCAGTTTGGCATCCAGAAAAGCACCAGATGGTTTTTGGAGATGGCGGCGAGTTTCTCAACAACTTCACGGGATGTGTCGATGTCATTGGCCATGAACTCGCACATGCAATCACGGGACACACGAGCCCGCTGGACTACTATGGTCAAGCTGGTGCCCTAAACGAGCACATCTCGGATGTGTTCGGCATCATGGTCAAGCAGAGAGTCCAAGACGAGAAATCGGATGTTGCCGACTGGCTAATCGGTGAAGATTGCATTCTTCCTGGAGTCAAGGGAACCGCCCTAAGGAACATGAAGAAACCCGGAACTGCCTACGACGACCCTGTCTTTGTGAGTCTCCCTGCAGGACTCTGCAACTGATATCTTTCACCTTGACTAACAAACATGTTCCCAACTTTAGGGCAAAGATCCACAGGTAGCTAATATGAAGGATTTCAAGACAACGTTTGAGGACAATGGCGGAGTGCACATCTTCTCGGGCATTCCCAACCGAGCATTCTATCTTGCTTCCGTCTCGTTTGGTGGCTATTCTTAGGAAAAGGCCGGCAAGATTTGGTGGGCGGCCATGAGATCTGGCAAGATTCCTCCTCGCCAATGCACATTTCAGCAGTTCGCCCATGTCACGATTGAGTGTGCCAAAGAGCTCTACGATACAGAGGCTGCCGAAAAGGTCAAGAAGGCTTGGCAAGATGTTGGCGTTGTTGAGGCTGGCGCGAGCTCTGATTCTGACTCGGGCAATTGGTGCAGTGTTCTTTGATCAAGATAGAATGATTCTGAATCCTATAAATACCCTTTCCCTAAGGTATCATAACTTTAGGACTCATTAAAATACATCTTCCCTAAGAAACCATAACTCAAGTTGATATGGTACCGTAGTCAATCGACAATATGCGGCTCAGTCAACAACAACAATAGATAGATGTCTCACTTCCAATCCAGCCACATTCAACGCACACGCCCTCAATCCAAACAATCCTTTTAGCCAAGCACTCTAATCTCCCTCAGGTTGACGATCGTAGATAAAGTCAGGGCTACACGCGCACCGAATCTCAACTATATCTCTGGGCGTTGGTAGTACGCAGGCCATTGCCAATATATTCATAACCGACAACCCCCCTTCTTTGCTACACGGCCCTTGCATATCACCCTATCTTTTGCATGCACTCGACCCTCCATTACAGTTCTACCATTTTGGCTGAATGCAGTCTGCCCACTCGATCACAAATCACAACATAGGCAGGCAAGTAAACTGTTTTCAGCAAATCAATTGCTTTCTATTCCATTTTGTTTTCTCAAAAACAGATTCTATCTGCAAAAAAAGGTATCGTGCGCGTAAAACAAGGTATCCAACAAACAACAATGCTGCGTTATCTAATCTTCGCCAAAGTAGTAATTCATCCAAACCATGCCCGTCTTTCTCCTCCTCCTCCCTCTGTCCATGTCATACATGTCCAATCTCTAGTTGAAGCATTCGTACTCAAAAAATTCACAAAGCTCATCTCCGTGCATCTCCTCAAGCAAAGAGGAAATTGAGCCAAGACGCCCTGGCCTCAAGCCTTTTCTTGCGTCCCGGTGAGCTTAGGAGAGCAGGTCCTCTCATTAAAAACAACCGCTAGGTATCTCAAAAACGTGTGTGAAGTTTGCTTGCCAAGAGCCCTTTTCCCCAGGTAATTGTTTTTGTTTCTTTTCTAGCGTGTTATCTTTTTTTGGCCCGTCTCTTTCTTTGTCATGAAGTCTCCCTCATTCCAAAAATCCTTCCGAGTGATGAAAAGGTTTGTGGTTGCCTTGGCAAGCATGTAAGGATCGACTCGAAATAAGGTAATTAGAATGGTCTGCTCTACGCGTGCAGAGTATTTAAAAACTCTACATGCTTACAGTGACCCCCGAAAGAAGTAATTGTAGTAGAAGCAGAATTGTAGATCTAGATAAAGATCTGGGCGACCATGAGGCCGGCGAAGGCGGCAACGATGCTGCCGGCCATGCGAGAGCCAGAGTTGGCAGAGACGGGAGTGGGACCTCCGGTGCTGGTGACAGTGGCAGCATCAGCACTCTTGTCAGAGTCAGATCCGGAGCTGGAGCCTCCAGTGGTGGCCTCGGCCTTCTTGCTGGTGGCAGTGGCGAAGGTGGAAGCGGCCTCGCTGGTGGTCTCATCAGCGTCAGAGGTGGTCTTGGAACCGGCAGCCTTGGTCTTGGTGGTGTGTTCGGCGGTCTTGGTGTGCTCAGCAGTCTTGGTGGTCTTGGGAGTCTTGGAGACGGTGGTGCTGGTGGTCTTGTCGTCGTCGTCGTTGTTGGAAGAGGTGTTTTTGACCTTGATGCTGGTCCAGTCACCAGTCTTGTCGCCGTAAACGTACTCCTTGGCACCCTTGTGCTGGCCAGGGGCGTCCTTTCCAGCGTAGTCGATTATGGTGATGCTTCGGTAGTAGGCGTCAAAGGGAGCCTCCTTGAAGTTGGTGTCTATATCGTGTTAGTCGGTAATTCAGATTTACCAGTATGGATGTTAGACTTACAGCCACCAGCCCACTCTCGGGTACCCTCGTTGCTGTTCTTTCCACCAGCGACCCAAGTACCAAGCTTAACCTGCATAGGAGTCTGGGGGAAACCAGAAGCACCCTTGGCATCGGCAGCGTTGAGAGTTCGGACAATAACATCATCGATAAGCCAGTCGATCTTGGTGGAAGTCCACTCAATGGAGTACTTGTGAGTGGTGGTCAAAGGAGCAGCGACGGGGTGGAATTTACCACGGTCGTATGTGGTAGTGTCGCCCTTGCTGAAGTAGTTGGTCTGGACCTGGGCATCATCGCCACCAACCCACTCCCAGTCAACCTCGTCGAGATCGTCAGACTGGAGAACAGCACTGGTGACGATACCCTTGCCCTTGGCAGCCTGAACAACAACGTCGACACGGCCGAAGAAGAGGTAGTTGTCTGTTCGGATTGTAGGAGCATCGGTCTCCTTGTTGATGCGGAAGAGAGCACCTCGCTCGTTGTACTTGAGTTCGGTTCCAATCATGCCGTGGAAGGCACCACACTTGCCCTTGGCAAAGTCGCAGTCAACCTCGTTGTCGCCAAAAGCAGGGTCGGCAGGGCAGGCTGTAGAGAGGTCAGTGTCTGTATAAGTGATCTATGTACAATATTCACTCACTCTTCTTCAAGGGGTTGCAGTCAGTGAAGGTCTGGCCAGAAACCATGCTAGCACAGGCAAGAGCCATGGCAGCAGTAGAGAAAACTTTTGTATACATCTTGTGGTGGTTGTGATGTGTGATGCAGTTTGTTGTATGTTGCAGAAGTGAAGATATTGACCAGTTATCAAGAGCCGTCCGAACGATGGAGTGACGACTGCTTGTAAGCTGTGTGTATATACGTATCTGAACGAGAGTGTATAAGGAGATGAGATGAGAGGATAACGGAAATAGGGAAGTAGGTGGTTTGAAGCAACCGGAAGCAGGAAGGGGTATATATTAATGGTGATAGATAAACTGAGGAAAAGAGGTCAGGTCACAGACTGGATGGAGACTGATGTTTTAACGGCGACGGACGCCCTGAGTCTCGGCGGCGCCTGGAGACTGACTGAGATGGACTCTGGAGGCGCTCGGGTTCAGTGGATCTCGAGGAGCCTCAACCCCTGACCCTGACTAGACCAGACTTGACCCTTGACAGCCAAGGGTCGACCATCCTTGGAGCTTGCCAAGTTGGGTGCTAGGGGACGAACAGGGGGATTGTGCCCCTGTCATGCCTCAGATGATGGACTTTTGGAGTAAGATGCCGGTTTCGAGCGAGACACGACACGACAGACAAGACAAGACAAGAGCCTTGTGTTGTGTTGTGTTGGGCGTTGGACAGTTCCATGATGGCTGAGACAACCTGCCAAGGCCCAAAAATGTCATAACTAGCGCTTGCACCGGTGTTAGGTTATCATTCATGGTGCAAATTTGGTAAATGGTTATGAGAATTGATGATGAGCATTGAGGGCTTCTGGAAAAGTGTCATGACATTTGGTTAGGTACTCATCAGCCACGGGCTTGTATTTGTGGCTAGTAACACAGCAATCATCCCCTGTAAATGTCCCATTATCTACCGCCAACACCGTTATTCCAGTGACAATTCTAGATATCAACAACCATCCGACTCTATTGGCGAAATGAAAAGACTGCGGCACGCTGATCTTGGCTACATGTCGCCTGAGCCAAGTCGCTAGCAGCATTTCACAGGACGCGATACGAATCCTCACATGGTCAATATCTCGTACCGCCAAGTCTCCCAACAGGCCGACTCGAGCATCAACCCCATTGAGATCGACTGTGACTATGGCTATCGGTGGAGATCAATCAACATATGACGTTTTTATTTTTTCGTATAATTCTCAGATCCTCTGTTTAACTATTGAATTGCTTCAGTATTGCAGTCAATCAATCACGTGTGGTCAGTCGTATAATTATATAATATTAACTTATCCATTTACTCTAGCTTTTATATTGCCTTAGTAGTTAATACCCTAGGGTTTTTTAACTTTCGCTTCCTAAACCTTTATACCTATTATTTTCCTACTTTTTATAAACCCTATAAAATTACCCCAAGACCTCTTTATATATAAACC
>JABFFJ010000271.1:0-93702 GCA_013623715.1 Fusarium verrucosum
CTTCTTTAGCTATATATATAACGGTAGGGCTTATATGCATGCGACGGTTATATGACTGTCGGTGCCAATAGGGGTGCTGTTCCGACTTATATCTTTGAGCTGCAATGCCAGTATTGCTTAATCCTTTCCTAACCAGGTAAGCCCATGAAAGGCTTATTAGCGGCTTTGGAGGATTTAGCTGCGTTATCGGATGCGGAGTATGCAGTAGTGAAGCCGGGACGCCATCCCGACTTTTAGACACGACATTGCATCCTGCCGAAGCAACTCAAAATATTATCCACGCCCTATAGATACCATATATCTAATATTATAACTTCAAGTGCCAATATAAGAATGATATTTCTAGTTTAGCTAATTAGTGGCCTAGAATTAGATTAACAGGGCGTATAAGGCGTGGCTAAGCTTTCGAGTCACTAGGGGAGAGGGGTACCTGTTCGTTCGGCAGAAGGTACCTGTGGCTTGCTCGCATATTGTCATTACAGCCACCCTATGCATAACACTATGATGTATCTCGATCAGGTCACATAAGTACTCCGCTTGATAACTGGTATATCTATGCCGACATCCACTTGAGATTTCACTCTTGATCAAGTCAACAACTGCCGATTGTAACTCTTCTAGAATATCAAAAATTCCTCATCTGGTCAAACCATTATTTTTAGTGTCATTCAAACCGGTCATTCTGTCACAATGGCCAGCGGTTTTGTGACCTTTCGTTCAGTTGCACCAAGGTGAGTTAGATCGGCATTGCTGCCAAGAAAGATCATATCATTCAAAAAAACGGCAAATCTGACGTTATCTCAACCCAGACTATTAAAGATACTGCATCCACGTAAATGCCTGATAACAAACACGTCACCTTTGGCAATGAGGATGAACTCGTCAGCTGCTGCTGCAGCAAAGCCCGCATTCTCGGCAGTACAACCAATCAACAATTTCGAAGAAATAATTGCCAACCGATCGGGTTTTGATCATTCCGGTAAGCCTATTGAGATAACAAAGTCTCCCGATCCATCCTGGTATTATGGAGATGGTGTCCGTACAGGCCCACTCTCCGCTCTCAATAAGGTTCACCGAGAGATCGATCCTTATTCCCTTGACAGATCCGTCGGTCAGAATTACGGTCTTCTCATTTCCGGAATTGCTCCTCGTCCTGTTGGTTTCATCAGTACTCTCTCTGCCGATGGAAAAACGAAGAATCTTTCTCCTTTCAGCTATTTTCAGGTCGTAGACCAAGACCCTCCTATGTTCATCGTCAGCTTCTCTTCTCGCCTCGGGCCAGTCAAAGACACATATCAAAACTTGAAAGATACTGGAGAATGCGTAATAAACACTGTTTCAGAGAACATGATCGAGGCAGTTAATGCCTCGTCAATCGACGCCCCCTATGGGATCTCCGAGTGGGACATCACTGGCCTGACTGAAGCACCAACATCCACTGTCAAACCATCCCGCGTCAAGGAGTCGGTTCTTTCAATAGAAGGAAAAGTCGTCGATATCAAAGAATTTGAAAGTCATAAGACTGGTATGAGCAATTCGGGGATTGCTCTAATCAAGGCAACACGGTTTTGGGTGCAGGAGGATGCTGCCAATCAAGATTTTAGCCATATTGAACTTGAAAAGTTACGGCCTATCGCCCAACTTGGTGGAATGTCTTATGGGCGCATATCTTCAACCTTCGAACTTCCTCGAAGGCGATGGACTGATGAACAGTCTAGGAGTGTCTTGTTGACTAAGTTGAAGAATGAAGAGTCGAATAGGATGCCAGAATAAGGCAGCCCTGTACAAGGGCTGTGGCCTTACTGCTTGGCCGTCTAATAGCATACAAGGAAAAGATAAATTCATTATACATTCCTGGAAATTTAATAAGGCTTTTTCATAGTAATATGTACTCTGATCTTCACGGGGAGTATACACTGACAATAGGCAGAGGATGCATGGCCGAGGCGGATGTTCATGCGTGGCTGCAGGAGATTGCCAAGGAAGACATGAACCTATCCTGCTTCCATTGAGGCTCATTCTCCAGCCAGTAAACCTTGAACTCGTTCATCTGCAGACTCTGTACGACAATTTCATCGCCAATCAGGCATAAGGACGTGGTTTTCGGGTCTTTGCATTAGGGTTATTGATTTTTAAGGTTAGAAAGAGCGCGTGTAGTGGTTATTAAGTCTTATTTTTACTTTTAATACCCATCTTAAAGACATCTACTCTCTTACTTCTACATATCTATCCTTTGACTAAGTATCCTACGCCGAAGCTCTTGTCTCATAGCCTGTGCCATATGCTGAGTCCTCTCCACAGCCCCCCGATTCTCAACTGCTCGTCTGTATAGGTAGTTCATACACTCCTGTACCGAGCCCCAAGGAAGACACTTGTAGACCTTCGGCGTTTCAACAGTCACCTTGTTCTGCTTCATCGCCTGCTCATAATCCTGCAACAGCTTGCAGCTCAACTCATCAGCCATACCCATGATCTGAGCACATTTCATTGGTACAGTTGGGAGACCAGCTTCCAGACGTTTCCGATGAGTGGTGAGGGCCTTTTGCGAACTATCAACATTGTGAGTAGCCAGGACTAGTGCTGCATCTGGGAACTTGAGATGCGCAGCTCCATCAGGAACTCGTCGAGAGATCAGCATGTCGGCAATGTCGTTATATGAGCGATCTGTTTCCTCTTTTGTGTCATGAATCAGAGACCGGATCTCATTCTCGATATACGCGCCGCGCACCAGCTTGATACCAAGAGTCCAGCCTTCTTGAGCTGCTAGCTGGATATGTCGTTGTGCATTCTGCCTGGCTCCTTTAAGGTAAGCTTGGATGGTATTGTAGACCAAGACATTTCCGTCTCTGTTATGCTGTTGCATGAGTATAATTGTCCAATCGTCCAGAGTACGTTGCATTGCTTGTTGCTCTGCGTCGATCCAGATTTGGCAACCCTTCTTCCTCGCCTCGTTGCAAATATCATTCAAGGCCTCGTGAAGATAACTGTTCATGGGTCGACCAGCGTGTAAAGCGTCTACGGCAATAGGCCCAGCGCCAGTTACTCTAATATGCGTAAGCTCAGGTTGATATCCAGAGAGATATTCGACCTACTTGACAGCGAGGAGATCTCCACACTGTATCATGTTGAGTGTCTCGATATTACCCTTCTTCCATTCATCTATCACTCTGTAGCACTCAATGGGATACTCCTCAACACCAGTCTGAGGAAGCTTGACGTTAGGGTCCAACACTACATCTTTGGAATATCCAAGAATAATTCCGTGAAAACCAAGGTTTTTGATGTACTTGACTGTATTGGAGACTTCGGGGATACTGTTACCAGCACAAAAGTGGTTGTATATGGTCCACCGAAGGACCTGGCTAAGAACAGGGTTCTTATCAGGATTGAGTAATGCAGACTCGGATTGTGTGATGAGTGCAATGAGTGCAAGTGAAGGTCGTAGTAGCCAACGATTTGCCATTACTGTTGTCAATGCTACCGAACGAAGCAGCACTCCCATGGGGATTTTGGAGAGGGGTGATGGTCCCTCCGCCACAGATACCTGTGAGGGCTTGATCTGTGGTCTGAATGCTGCATGGGTGATCTTTCTCGCTTGTGGTTGTATGCAAAGGCGGGATGATAAGGGGAATAACCACCTCTGGTGTTGAATGGCGATTCTAGGCAACATGTTGAAAATTGAATGAGCAATTGAGTAATAAGTTGATAGATAAAACACATATTGAGACTTGATATGGTGCTGGGCGTGTTTCCCTTATATCATCAACATAGAGATACCATTATCACCACCCTCCAAAACAATCCCCACCATATACTATCAATGTTATCCAACATCTTCCCGACTCTAGTAAATAGAACAGGCCGGGAAGGGCCGCCGATATTTTTATCTCTATCTCAGGGCAGCGTAAACGAAAGACAACCACGCCCTACGTTGCGTTTCATGATCAACTGCGTGGCGTCATGCGGAGAAGGGTCACGAAGACATGATAATGCATCCATGCTGATCTCACTGATAAGTGCCGAAGCCAATGATTCTAAAGGCTTGATCAAATAGAGTATAGGCCCATATTAGAGTTGTACAACTGTGCAAATGGTATCTCAGCTGTCAGCCCAATAGTTGGTGTCATGTACGTGGTCGGGATGGCATCCCGACTTTTGATGACTTGCCCATTGGCTCCCAATTATAAAGCTTCGGTTCTAAATTACAATCGGAAGGGAAATTTAATTCTATTGTATCCGAAACTTGAAGCTTACTATCATTTTATCCTCTCATTTTATCCATAATGTATAGATATTTCGGAGCTCACAGTCGGCATCTCACCCGACTTGGTGCCATCCACCAATACAAGACCAAGACTCTATCGACCGGCCGGTCTTTGAGTCTGTGGAACCCACCAAAATTTGAGAATGAGAAGATGGTATGTCGACGTATCGCAGAAATGCTCACGCTGACACCAATCCGCAGTTTGACTATGCCAAGGGCTCGCCAGAGAGAGCTCAGCTGACACATAGTATCAAAAAGCTCAAGGGCTCGTTTCCAGTCAAGATTCCCATTGAGATCAGTGGCGCAGAAGTATTTTATTTCATCATTGACGCAAAAGTAACTTGCTGATACTTCGGTCAGGTGAAAAGTAACCAGACTTTGAAACAACAAAACCCATCAAACCACAAAGAGGTTGTCGCAGAATATGCAGCCGCAACACCTGAGCATGTCAACGCAGCTATCGATGCTGCACTCAAAGCTAAACCCGCTTGGGAGGCTCTACCCTTCGAGGACAGAGCTGCCATTTTTCTTCGTGCTTCTGAATTAGTAACTGGCAAATATCGTTCTGATATTGTCGCTGCGACTATGCTCGGAATGGGCAAGAATATCTGGCAGGCTGAAATCGATGCTGCAGCTGAGACAGCAGATTTCTTCCGTCATTATATCGACGAGGCGTGGAAACTGTATGCTCAACAGCCCAAGGTTCAAACTCTCGGAGGGTGGAACAAGATGGAGTATCGTCCGCTGGAGGGATTTGTCTACGCCGTCTCGCCTTTCAACTTTACGGCTCTCGGTGCTACTCTTGTCGGACCTTCTGCCTTGCTAGGTAATGTCGTTGTTTGGAAGCCTTCTGATTCCGCTATTCATGCTAGTTGGCTTTTGCATCAGATTCTTCTCGAAGCCGGTCTTCCAAAGGATGTTGTTCAATTCCTACCAGGCGAGCCCAACGAAGTGACTGATGCGGTCCTGAAGAGACCTGAATTTGGCGCTTTGACTTTTATTGGCTCAACCAAAGTTTTCAAGGGGCTGCAGAAGAAGATTGGCAATGGAATCGGAGACGAGATCTATAACTCTTATCCCCGTGTTGTCGGGGAGACTGGCGGGAAGAATTGGGGCATTGTTCACCCAACCGCCGATATCAAGAGCGCTGCTCTCAACACAGTCCGAGCTGCGTTTGAGTACCAAGGACAAAAGTGTTCAGCTAACTCACGAGTCTACGTCGCCGATTCAGTATGGCCTGAGTTCAAGAAACATCTCCAGGAGCAGGTGTCTGCTCTGAAAGTCGGAGATGTGGAAGAATATGAAAACTTCATAAACCCAGTCATCCACGAAGATTCCTTTGATAAACTCAACAAGATCATCGAGGATGCCAAGAACGACAAGGACTTGAAGCTTGTGGTTGGTGGTAAAGCTTCCAAGGATAAGGGTTACTATGTTTATCCAACCATTTATCAAACTACCAACCCTCGTCATGAGATCATGACACAGGAGCTATTTGGTCCTATCCTCGGCATTTATGTATTCTCGGACAGCGCCTGGGAAGAGACCCTGACGCTCCTTGACGCCACATCCCGATACGCTCTTACCGGCAGCATCTTCGCCAAAGATCCTTATGTGCTTCGTCACGCCCAAAATGCTTTGAAGCATTCGGCTGGTATGCTCTATCTGAACACAAAATGCACCGGTGCAGTGGTGGCCCAACAGCCTTTTGGAGGTTCTCGTGATTCGGGCACCAATGACAAGACAGGAACTATGGCTCATTTGCAGCGATTTGTGAGTACGCGGACTATTAAGGAGGAGTTTGTGCCGTTGGAAAAGCTCCTATATCCTTCGAATGAATAGATACATATCATCGTTAGTTGATAGACCATAGAAGAGGATTTGGTTGTCTAGCTTAGTACAAAACATGTTTATAGGTTTCCTCGTCAGTCTGAGATGGATTAATGCCAGGACGACCATCAGGTATCTACAGCTGAGCAAAGTGTCTTCAATATTTTTGATGTATACTTTCTTTCTACCTAGTTAAAAGTAGAAACCCATATCTGATGGGAGGTTAATTAATGTAATATCATCTGCCAAACCTGGCTAGACCTCTTGTCTTCTTATGCTTCCGGATTCCGTCAACATGTTTTCATCCGTGTCATACGGCGATGAGTGTGAAAGGCGCTCCATTGGCGTGATAAAGGGACCAGGAGCTGCCTTACTAGGAAGACGAATACCAGATGCTTGACTACCCATGGTGGATGTCTGTCCGCTGACACGACTAAGTGTCTTTCCTTTGACGTAGTTGAAGGCGCGTGATTCTGTAGCCACCTTGAAATAAGGTCGAAGGGCAGGCAGGCATGCAATGACCAAGCCAATATATAAGTCCAAAGAATTCCAAAAGTCTGGAACGATGTTAGTAGAAGACAATATCTCGGTTGCGAGAGACATACGAATCGCCACCAATGATAACTCAACTTCGTTTCCACTATAGATCTTGACAAACCGAACAATACTCATAACCATATTGATTATACCGAGGAGAAACGTGAAGTAGATGCCGACTCTGAGCCATCCCTTGACCATAAGATCAGGAACAATGAGCCACGGAAGTGCAAAGACTCAGTTTGTTAGCTTTAGTTCCTATATCCCAGATGAAGAAATAATACTCACTAAAGATATCCCCGGCAAAGTTGAGAGACCATGCAGTTCTCGAAAATGCCATCCATGCTGAGCTAGGGCATTGACGGTTGGGGTCGAGAGTCCTTTTTGAATTCAGCAACTGTCTGATGTCTAACATGAATCAAAGTAACTAACCAGAATCGGCTGATGGGAGTACAGGTAGTAAAGAACATGATGATGGTGATAAGATATGCCAGACTAACAAAAGTCACAGTGCCCCAAAGAAACATCCTTCTCTTGTTCATAAAAACAGGGATGACTTGGTAATAGACACAAAGTAACGCAGCTTTGCAAATATAAAATGCAGTTAGAAAAGGGAGGGTGGAAACCCAGAGTAGCTAGAATCCAGTCAGCATTGATTCGAATTAGTTCCTGAAGCCATACTTTGCGGATGTATCGTTTTTCATGTCTTGAACCATCAAAGTAATCAAGAGACGGGCCAATATGCTCTTCCATAACTCCCAGATGAATGAATGTGATACAAAATGCGGCCACAACGATCCCCATAGCCCATGCTCCTGTCATGCAGATATCACTTGAGAGAAGCCTTTGCTTTTGGATACCGAGTCGGAGGTGAAGGCGAGCTGCAATGACGACTGTCGATAGTGTTATGAGAATCCATTCCATAATCTTAAAAATTGTCAGCGGATGATGGGAGAGAGGGTCACGATGTTACAGACAAGGAGATCTTCCTTTGTTGGGCCCATTTTGTATGATGTTTGACTATATCAAGTTGAATGATGAATTCAAGGTGGGTATTCAAGGTGGGTAGATAGTGACGAGTAACAGATTAGTGTCGCTGATACGATGAGTTGTCTGTCACTTGAGGAAAATTGGCGAGGGCATTCAATCGAGGGGTCGTCTACATACTTAACAAGCATTTCTTGACCGATTCCGTTTGTCCGTTGGTCCATAAAGGCTTTCTTATCATTCCTTACTTTAGTGCATGCGGGACGTTATGGTCTGATTCACCCGTCTTGGGATGTGGCGCATTCCGGCCATGAGAGCCTAGAAGCTTGAGATGTGATGTACGTTGGAATGACCGAAGACGGATTCCAACCCTGTATACAATTTTTACGTATCATTAATTCTTCCGCTATTATAGGATGTGATGAGAGTGATCGACAGAAAGCTGACGCTGTTGAAAGGGAAATGATTGCCGAATGCGAGTATCGGGAAAAGTGTCTTTAGCAGGAGAGGAGCATAACAATCGTCAGCAAATGGATCCGATCTAACAAT
Organism: Fusarium verrucosum; assembly: GCA_013623715.1. Lineage (NCBI taxonomy): Eukaryota > Fungi > Ascomycota > Sordariomycetes > Hypocreales > Nectriaceae > Fusarium > Fusarium verrucosum. The sequence continues at coordinate 8,168 of JABFFJ010000271.1, forward strand.
AAGTAGCTTTATTTCTTAACGCCTTCTAAGGCTAATATCCGTTTATTCATCATGGGTAACCTGTCCTGCTTTACTAACAGCAACACCTTATCCTCCATCCACGCGGTAGAGCGCCACGGCTATTTCTGTAGACTCCCCATACTGTGTCCATATGCCATGCTCGGCAACCACGCATGATATGGACGCTCTTTAACTTTGGTCCTTATAAGTTATATCTGTAATCGGTTCAACTCAACTATCTGCGCTATAGTAATCTCGTCTCTTACAATTCATAGAAATTTCACCACGGACCAGCCTATGCACTATAATACTCCTCGGAACCAGATCCGCCCTGCCCTGTACGAGCAATAAAATCATCAAGATCCGAGTCACAGACGATAAAGTCGGGCTCATCCCAGGCATCGAGCTCTTTGGGATGCATGTCATCCAAGATCTGCCAGATCCGCCGCCTATTCGTCAAGCCAAAGGGCACATCCAATCCAACCTTGCCATAGTCCCAGAGGTTAAACGAGGCCCCATTGCAAATCTCTTCACCTGTCAACTTCAGACTTTGAGTAGGACGAGTCATAAGTTGTCGGACTAATCGCTCCCAGTCCCATTCTTGACCTGGGACATGGGGAAACCGTTGAATTTGTTCTATATCTAGATCCCAAAGAAATGGGATCTGGACGAGAACCTGCTTCCAAAACGACTGAGGTAACAGGTTTGTGGACTGTAGAGTCATGGGCCCGTACCGAAGGTGGCTAATGATGTTGTCCGCCAGTTCATTGGGTAGATTGCTGAGTCTGTTCTGGAAATGGGATCCTTGGATTAATGGGGATGTAGGGCCCGGCTGCAGATTCTCCAGCAAACGAGCTGTAAGGTTGGGGATATGGAGAGGATCATGTTCCCACTGACATACGTTAGTCTAAAAAGCACATCCCTAGTTGTGAATGAGTACATACCCAGGGTGATGTGCTTGCAGATTTCGGATCCGGAAGATAGTAAGCAACCTCTTTCTCCCAAACGTACGTTCCTCGTGTCGTCTTTTGAGGTATAGGCAGGGCATGATCGGAGAATCCGAGGCCTTTTGGACCCTTTGAGTAGCGCGCGTTAACGGTAATCCAAATGTCGTAGAAGGATTTCAAGCCTGAGGTTGGTGATGTTCGGATGAATCCACGAGCGATTGATAGGCAAGCGTTGTGAAATCCGATATAAAGATATCCGCTCTTAACAAAGGCCAAGTCTCGATCACCCCAAGTCGTATGCAGACGCACAGTGTCCTCACTGGGAAGCAGTTTCAAGAGGCCGGACTGGTAGTGGGTATAACCTGTAGCTGTATGCCAGGTGAGCAGCTCGTCAGGATGGCTGCACGTCTCACCAAACTCGCCCAAGCACTGGGGCCCTTCGAGTGCGATGGCATTTTCTCGCCATATCTGTGGCTCCCAGTTCAATGGCTGCACGACGGGTTGATCTGCAGACCTTATACTGAGGCCACAAATGGCGCAAAAGGGTTCTTCTCTTCGAGACAGCATAATTAACATAGGGACTGTGATGAGTGAGCGTTTTTTCCCCTGAAATAATGACCAGACCCCACTGAAACATGACCTGTTTTTTTCTCGGTTCAGGTCTTTATCTGACCACCGATTTATTTTCCTTATAAGTTGTGTGAGTTAATTATGGACGTGGTTTTATCATTTTAGTACTTCATCTACGGCCATAGTCTGAATTTTAACCCCTGTCTCAGGGCACTTCATTTCGTCCATGTCTAATCCTGGGGAAATTTGGAGCCTCCCTGCCTCCTAGCTTCATCCAAAATCTCCATCACACGGATAGTCTCAGCCCACGGCATGGTGTCATTCTCAACTTTGCTAGCAGCGATATCAAGAGCCACCGCATCAGCCTCCCAATAAAATCCCTTACCTGGTCTCTCGAACTCATACTTCTTTCCCTCAGCCTCTTGATCTTTGTACACCGTAAACGACGCTGGCACAGAACCCGCAAAACCCTCAACCACAATATGGCCCCCGGTACCTTCAATGCGGCAAAAGCCCATAGGGGTTTTGACCTTTGAGTTGGATGTCAAGATACCCTGCTTTCCATCAGGATACAGCAGAACTATTGAGGTACCTACATCGACGCCTTCCACGAGGGTTTGGGTCGCAGAAATCTTTGGTGTCGTAGCCTTTTCACCTACACCTACGTCGAGAGTCAACAGACCCCAAGTCAAACTGTAGATTCCGATATCCAACAAGCTACCAGCACCTAGAGCAAGATCCTTCAATCGTGATTCAGGCCCCTTTGACTCGAGGTTCTGATTCATTGCAAAGTCGGCAAAAACACGCACACATCGCCGATAACCTTGTCATCATGAATAAGCTTCTGTAGAGTTTTGACCAACGGAAAGAATCGAGTCCACATGGCCTCCATGATGAAGACCCCTTTCTGCTTAGCTGCTTCGAGGACTTCCCTCGCCTCTCTGGCGTTCAAGGTGAATGCCTTTTCACAGAGAACATGCTTTCCGTGCGCAATCGCATCGAGACAGTTCTTTTTATGAAAGCCGTGAGGAGTTCCGATATAAATAATATCAACATTGGGATCTTGGTAGGCTTCCAGGTAGCTTCCATAAATGGTTGGAGGCTGAGGTTGGCCTGGAAGATGGGTCTCAACGAATTTGGTTCCCTTCTCGACTGAGGATGATCCAATTGCTTGAATTCGGTGCGTTGCTTGGGCATTTTGCCGCTCAATCAAAAGATCTTGGATAAACCAAGAGGAGATCAGGCCTGTGCCGATGATTCCCCATCGCAGGGCTGGCTTTGATTCAGACATTGTAGCTGAGAAGGAAACAGGGAATTGTGGAAGGGATTTGTGCTCTTGACTTCTCACGAAAAGGACACAAGAAGAATTTTGACGAATAAAGAAGCGGATTTGGAGGGTAAAATAACTTGCCCGATGATAACCTCCTCCATCGGCCAAAATAGCCTGAGATGCGGGGGGGGAATTGCTTCGCCGATGTGTAACCCCGCTACTCCCCGAATACCGGCTCAACAACGGCAATATCACTCACTATATAGTCGCGATCATGAGATCGACCCCCATAGTCACGATGTTACCGTATCACTTTTCCGAAAGCCCCAGTTCAGTGCCCTGATACCTATCATACGATTCAGGGACCACAAGTCTGGACCCTAGAAGAGCAGCCCATATGCTGCTTTAGTTGGATCCATATATATTAACTTTGGTGGCTGATCATTGAATGCAGGTCCAACAGTGATTCCAGAACTTTCAACAGTCACTCCTTAGAACCACAAACTAACATCTCCTATCACATTTTTAAGCTACGCTGCCTCGGCTTTCATCAAACAACCCGTGTAAAATCCAATATCAACCGTGCAAACAAACCACCACGCTCCTTTCAAGTGGGCATCTCAACTTGCTTAGCCTCACCACCCTTCTTCCCAGACTTCTCATCTTCCACCGCTGACTCAACCTTGGCCAGCTTGTCATGGCTATCCTGCTTGCCTTCAAAAACTTCCCTGATCTCCTCAAGCGTGTGACCCTTGGTTTCAGGGAACAAGAACCAGATGATAACCCACAGAACCGCGAGGATGCAACAAAATACAATATAGTACTTCCAAGAAATAGCCTTCATGGCGATGGGGTTAACTTGGTTGCCGACAATGAGACCAGTAAAAGTGGCGATATAGGTGACAGAAAGACCACGTCCCCGGAGAGTATAGGGGAAGATCTCGACAGGGTAGGCTTGCAGAAGTGGCGTCCAAGCAATATCATAGAACAGGTAGAAAATGAAAATAAAAGCAACCACAGCTCTTCCGGTCGTTTCGTTACCAGTACTGATGAAGGAAGCCGTAAGGCCGGTCCAGACGATATAGGCTGCCATCATGCCGGCCGTGGAAATCAGGAACAAAGTTCGTCGACCCAAGCGATCAACCATCAGAGCTCCAAGGAAGGTTGAAGCAAGCCAGTTGAAAATTTGCAGAATTCCGTTGATCAAGGCTTGATCCTTCACCTTTGTAATACCAATAGTGTTGAGAACGAGGACAAGATAGTAGCTGACAACTCCCGTTCCGCTCCACTGGGCAAACCAACCAACGACGACAGCAATAAGTGTGCGCTTCCGGTTGGCTGGGGTGCGAACGAGCTCAGCCCATGACACAGCGGAGATATTATCGGCTTCCTGTGTAAGTACCTGCTCAATCTCTTGCATCTCAAAGTTTACGAGGGGTGATTCCAGATCGCCGCCTGCATGGAAGTCGGCGAGGACCTTTCGAGCTTCTTCCTTACGGCCTTTAGAAACGAGCCATCTACACCGATCAATTAGCCTAAAGACAATACCCGAATGATACGATATCCGTACCTTGGCGATTCTGGGAGGAAGTAAAAGCCTAATAGTTGGCAGACAGGTAATGCGCCCTGCAAAAGAGAGGGAATCCTCCAACTCCAAGTCGTCGGATTCTTGAAGGTACCATAAGTGCACCACGCAGCAAAGATTGAACCGAATACTAGAAGCATCTCGTTAGAGAAGGAGAGATAGCTGAAAATTGGCGGGTCTTACAAAGAAGGTGTTATACAAAGCAGTTACGTTTCCTCTTTGCGTCGGATACGCGAGCTCAGTGATGATAATGGGGCTAGGCTGGCTGATAAAGCTCGTGAAAAATCCCAGCAAAGCTCTGGCGATGATGAAGCTATGAAGGTTCTGCGAAAGACCCTGAAGGCAGGCGAAGGCGATGCAAGTTATGAGACCAATGAGGAATGGCAGCTTGCGTCCCCAGCGATCACAGATGTATGATACTGCGAAGAGGGAGACAACTTTGCCAAGGGGATAAACGGAGTTCATCAGCCCGAGCAAAGCTCCCTCGGGGTTTCCAAAGTACTCGCGCCACTGGGGGAGAGTTTGTAGGCCGTTCATCATAGATCCTAGCATGAGTGTTAATGATAGTGTTTGGTTTGGTTGCACGAAAAGTGTCGAGATATACCATCGTAGCCAACGGAGGCAGAGGAGAATAGAGGGACCAAAAGGCATAAGTTGAGCTTGAGAAGATGCCATGTCTGATACCATGGCTTCGGGTTTTGGGGTAGAACCTATGTGAGGGAGTCGTTAGTCTAGGCTGATGGGTGGCAGAGATGAAGGACTTCTTACTCGTGATAGCTCCGAACCAACAGCCAATTCGGCTTCTTTCTTGCGCGAGAAGACACCCATGGTGCTGAGGACGTCGTGGGTAGATCAGGTCGACTGTCAGCAGACCTGGAAAATGAGGCGTAGGGTTTAGTTGCTGAGAGTCAGAGAGTCTGCAGCGATGTTTAAAAAGATCGACCAAGGGGGTTGTTAGGATGTTTTAAAGCTATCCAAGACTCTCGCTTCCTCATCTGAACCCCGGATTCTTGCAGCGCATGCACGGAGCTTCCGAAATCATACCCTGTCAGACCAAGGATTGTGACAAGTCAGAGGGTATAACAAAAGAGGCTAAAGGTAGGCCCCCATGGACGAACTATCAAATTTACGTATCCAAAGACTACAATTTCGGATTTCTTGAGAATCTCTCTAGTAGCCTTCTTGTTTCTTCTGTCGTCTTGGAAGTAGCTATAATTAACTAAAACAAGACAAAACAAGATGGCATCAAGCTAGTATTAGTCGTAGGCATGACTGTCATCTGGGATTAGAGTTAGGGTTGGTATTAAGGTTGGATGGAGCTAACGTTAGGATCATAGAACCTATCCCTGTATTATCCTAACTTTACTACAAGGTATCGTTACCAGTGGTGTATGATTCCGGAAAGACAGTGAAGGTTGAAGGATTGAAGTTTCCGAATTTCCGAGACCCCATGGGGGAGGAAGAAAGCTATGGTTGCAATACATATTGCATGGTTATTCCACTTCTCCAGGTTACTTTGTGGAGTAGCGGAGTTGAATCCTATTTCTGGATGGTGCCGGGGAGTATCGGTATGCGGGGACAACAGTCGATGAGACAATAATAAACAGTGAGGGGAAAGCGACCTTAAGTTAAGCGATATGAAATGATTAAATACGGCGTAGCTCTTGCATTAACCATGCATCTCTCTCCAAACCCTAGCAACAGAACATTATTAATCGTTATATAATCAGCCCAGAGAGAGTCTTGTTTACCATGGAGAACGCACCTATCCTTCGCGTGGGAATCATCGGCTGCGGTGAAATCTCTCAGGTCGCTCATATTCCCAACATCAACTTCCTCTCCCACAAGTTTCAGACCACCTACCTCTGTGACATCTCCAAGCAAGCCCTCGCTTACTGCACCGTCAAAGTTCAGGGTGGAATCCCCAAGATAACCACCAACCCTGAAGAGCTCTGCTCCTCGCCAGATGTCGATGTAGTCTTAATTGCCAACGCCGATGCATACCATGTCGAGCATGGAATTCTTGCCCTCAAAAATAACAAACACTGTCTTGTCGAGAAGCCTGCAGCCACCTGCTTCCGAGACATAGACAGACTTCTCGAGGCGGAGAGTAGTTCAAAGGGAAAGGTGTTTGTGGGAACGATGCGACGATATGCCACTGCATTCATCGACGCCGTGAAGGAAGTTGGAGGAATGGACAAGATACAATATGCCCGTGTCAGAGACATTATTGGACCTAATTCCACCTTTGTTGCTCAGAGCGGCACCTTTCCTCGGAAGTTCGATGATTTCACCAAGCAAGACGGGGAGGACAGACAGCGTCGTGAAGCAGACATATTTGAACAAGCTCTCGTCAAAGAGTTTGGAGTTCCGAATACGCCCAAGTCACAACTGATGCTACGAGTTCTAGGAGGGTAAGACACCATGATTACAGTTGAGTTGAGAGTTAAAGTATTAACACAACACGATATAGTCTTGGAACGCATGATCTATCGGCTATGCGTGAAATTCTTGGCATGCCCAAAAGCGTTGCCGGCGCTGTCCTAACACTTCCCGGTATCTTTAGCGTCCTATTCCAATACGATGACTTCCCTGTCTCGTATGAGTCAGGACTCATCGGTGTGCCTCAGTTTGACGCTCACATCGAAGTTTATTCACCCAACAAGGTCGTTCGTGTCAATTTCGACTCACCTTACGTGAAGGGTCTCCCAGTCATCATGACTATACGGGAAAAGATTGGAGACGACAGCTTCCAGGAGCGTATTATTAGGAAGACATATGAAGACCCGTATACCCTCGAAATGCTCGAGCTATACGATTGTGTTGTTGAAGGGAGGACACCCAAAACGAGCGCGGCGGATGCTAGGAAGGATGTTGAGCTGTTCCAGATGATCCTAAAAGCCGGTGCTGAGAGGTTCAAGTAATCATTATCAGTGAAAGATTGACCCTCTAGCTCCGCATATCGCCAGATGAACCTTTGCCTTGTGTTGCCGGGTGGAGCTCTTCGGTCCCATAGGAGGTCGTATAAGCTAACTCGACTAAAGTTACGTGTAGTTTCGCTCATCATGTCTTGGATTTCTGTAGTTTATAGATTAGACTGAAGTCCACTAAAGTTAGAGATCCTATGAAATTCTATATTGTTTTCTCTACGGCGAGTATGACTGAAGCACTTATAACTTAATCGGCAGGCACAAGTGATACCATATCGAATCTTAGGTAATGCTATGTTGAAGCTCTAGTGAGGACCGGAGGTATTCTCAGATAGCAGGTACGTAGTCCTTCGTTCAATAAAAGCAATATACTGACGTTATTGACTAGTGATCGACCTTCAGGTCTCACGAGCTGATCATCGAAATATGCTGAGCCTCGCAATCATGCTTTTGGAGATCAAAACAGGAAACCCAATAGAAAATAACCCACTGATGTAGGATGCGAGAAGACCAAGCTTCGAGCCACAAAATTCAACTGCAAATAAAACAACTGTATTATCCAAACTCCTATGACTTCTGTCTACGGCTGATGGTACATGGGATATCTTTATGGTACATGAACCAAGAGTTATCATACTTCCACTTGTGGTTCGGGTCGGTAATGCGAACCTAGAGATTCGTAGTTAGCACTGCAAATCATGAGGGTGGTTGAACTCACATCAAAGTTTACATATAGCGCAGCAAACATCTTGTACATCTCGAGCTTGGACATGTGCTGGCCCATACACACCCTCGAGCCATGTCCAAACATCATCTCAGTACACTCGTGCATGCGTCGCACACGTTGAGCGTGTCCCTGTTCCGACTCATCCTTGTCGCGCAACCATCGCTCAGGTCGGAACGTATCGACATCTTCGCCAAACACACCAACATCGCGTGTGATGACGCAAGGGTTGATGCCAACCTTTGTCCCAGCGGGGATAAAACGCCCGTCTGACAGCTCAAGACCTTCTTTGGGAACTTCACGCTCAAGGATGATGCCCAAAGCGGGTGAGATCCGCATAGACTCACGCATAACGGCATCGAAGTATGGGAGTTGACTAATCTCCTTCCACTGAGGAACCGGAAGAGTTAAATCAGCAGAACGAAGCTCAGCTGCCATCTTCTCACACGCAGCAGGGTTCTTGAGGAGGTGATACGCCGGGGAGCGCATAGCGCCAGCTGTTGAGTCACCACCTGCCAAAACATTGAGCATGAGCCAGTTGATTACCTGTTGGTCATCGACAAAATCGACAGTTTCCTTGAGACTGTTGTACTTGTCGATGAACAAATCGACAGGCTTGCGCTTAGCGGCACCGGAAGCCAACTGTTGCTGATACTCTGTGAGAATCTTGACAGTGTACAAGAGTCCACCGACTAGAGGGCGAGGGCCGGTGCGCCAGATTGGGTTCTTGTCCAACCACTCGTCAAGCCATGGGATTTGGCTGATAGGTGCAAAGTACTTGAGGCCCGCCGTACTCCCAGCGATAAAGTCCTCCACGTCACCGGCTTTGTCCATGAAGCCATAGGTGCGGCCAAAGCTGATATTGGCGGCAGCGTCCCAGGCGTAGTAAGCGACCCATTCGTCCATCTTGCAAACATAACCGGTGCTGGCAAAGCGGTTGTCAAGATGGGTGATGAGCTCGCAAATAGTCTCGTCCATGAGGGGCTCAGCCTCCAGCATCTTGGGGAGAGTCCAGAAGCCTCGGATGGGCTTCGTGTACTTGGTATGAAAGTGCTCATCTTGAGTGTTGAAGATATTTTGCATGCGTTGGCCGTTGACAAGGACATCATTGGGGCGGTACATGTTAGTCTGCCATTGTCAGAACCATCTATCATCGAGACTACTTCCGTCTACGCCAAGTAATGTTCATGACTGAATTGGGGAGTTTCCCTAGAATGCTTACTTTTCGCCAGGGGTTTCTGGTAGTGTAGATGACCCGAATCAGATCTGGGTCACTGATACTGATCGTATTTGGACCGACCCGCACAGCAGAACCCCATTTCCGGTGCCATGCACGCATGTGTCCATCGACATTGCCCTTGGTGGTAAGATAGGCCCGATAGAAATCGGTGTACTTGGCGCCAAAGGGGCCAGGAATGCGTCTGAGAGGTGACAATAAGAGGTCGTAAAAGATGCGAGTGACGACAAAAGCAACGCCTGCGTACAGGACGTAGCTCAGGTCGACGGAAGAAAGAGCCATGATCTACAGAGAGAATGTCTTGTAAATGGGGAAATGTTGCAGCTGCATGGGACCAACAAAAGACGAATATATCATAAATTTCATTTCAAAAGGACAGCGGGATGCAACAACGGGATCGAGCCGGATCTATATTGCTTTTTCTGTGGGAGCATGGCCTGACTTGGGGAGATGCAAATGCACTCACACTCCACAGCACTCTATCAGAGGCGAAGGAGCAAGTGAGGATTCGATGAGACGTTGAAGAGAAGGCGTCTAGATTATGCACCATGTAACACTGCTAAGCCAGGGTCCACCCCAAACTTGCAGCATATTTATGCTAGTGTTTATGATACGTCTGAAGCGTACGCAAGAGAAGCGGAGAGGCCATTGATTGTCTTTGGATTATTTACGTGGTTGTTGTCCCCCCCACACAAGCATGAGGCTCCTTGAAACCTGGCTTGCAGATAATACCACGTACACGGTCTAGACTGGTAACCAACTCGGTGGAAGCAGTCTGAATTGGTTAGTTCTGCCAGATGGAGGCGAGAGAAGAGACAATATCTCACCGGGGAAGCGGGATCATCCCTGTAGGGTCAGGGGTATATCCTGGAAAATGACTGAACAAACAAAGACCTCACAAGACTCGAGCCAACATTTGTCGAGGAACGAGCTGAATAGAATGAAATGTGAGGAGTTGTTTGTCACTTACAGTCTTTCCACCCAATCTTACTATGCAAAGTTAGTTAGTAGTTAGACGGTGGTATGTGCGCCTTTTTAATCAAATAACTCACGAACTAATTAGTGAAAGAAGTACGCGATTGGTGGGGGAACCCTTATTACTCCAGCAAGACGATCAATTAATTAACTATCAACGGTTGATCTTCACGCAACGTTTCTTCAGCACTTAATGCACGACTTTAAACAGTCTCACCTCCACCCTGCACAAAATTCTTGCAGACAAGATTCGCGGCCGACAAATCCACTTCGAATGGTAAGCTGTATGCAGGAGCACGGCGCGGAGCCCGGGCTTAGCTGATTTGTCAGATTCGCGAGTCCAACAGATGCTGGGATTGGTAGCAGTACGTAGGTAATTGTTAGAGGCCTATATTTGTTTGCTTCACCAAGACCCTGCTATAAGAACTCATATTTGATGTGTAGCTGAATATGCTTGCCCAACTCGTCTATTGTTCCCCATGATTGGATCTACAGATCGGCCATTATCCTCGTCGAGTGCCACATGTTGGGCTGCGGCTCGACAAACAACGTACGATTGTGATGCATTGATCTCCCTTCCCCATAGTTTTCTCTCCTCTCACTCGGACTACTATTGTCATGCGTGCGATGAGATTGGTCGCTCGGTACTTCACTGCCTCGTTCAAATTGCTTTTCATGGCCGTTGGTGGTTTCGAGTCAACGGCTTCCGCCTCTCCCGTATCCAATCCCTCACGACAAAGTATAGGTCATTCCTTTTTTTCCACCTTCTCGTTGTGTGATAGTTATATTTTTCGTGTAGCAAATCTCTCGTCCGTTGTCTCTGAGATGTGACATGTGTCCAGGAGATGAAGGAGATAGGAAAAACATGTTACGAAATTCGCATTGCAATTTGTTTGCCTCCCGCCTTCTATTTCGTATCAGGGTGTGTCCTTGGAAATATAAGATGCATAAACAAGCCCATTAAAGCATGAGTGAGACACCAAGACTGTTGTTGTCAACTTAAGAATCAGCCTTAACAATGGCAACTCCTCCGCCGCCCTCTCCCGAGTATCTCGCTGAGACGCGAGGGCCTTTGATTCGTACTGTTACGTGGCTTTCGGTTGTCTTTCCCATCATCTTTGTCGGACTCAGAGTCTACACGAGAGTCTTTGTGCGAAGGGTATTTGGCCTCGATGACTGGGTCATTGTCTTTGCTCTGGTATGAGACCGACATCCTCAATATTCTTCCCTGGACAACACTAATCAGCTTCTTACATCACAGATTCTCCTCATCACATACGCCGCCATCATCGAAGCTGCCGTGCAGAAAGGCCTTGGTCGACACATCGAGTGGGTTCTGACCTTCGCCCCTGAAGATGCCGTGCCCGTCGCCCTCTTGGGCCAAATCTCGCAGCCTTTCGTGGTCATGTCGTGTGCCTTGGGCAAGATATCCTTCTCCATCAGTCTGATGCGTCTGGCTGCACAACCTATTATCCATCGACTCCTCTGGTTCACCGCCGCCTCTATGCTTGCACTCCACATCATGATATCCATCATTGTCTTTGTACACTGCAAAGACCCACGAACAACATGGAACCCGGCCATTGTGAGCGAGTGCTGGCATCCCGATGCATACCTTGGAGTTTTGTACTTCATCGGATGTAAGTCTATTCCACACTGGTGCCGTACTGTGATGGTGCTAACGAACCCCAAGCATACTCTGCCGCCACTGATTTCATCCTCGCCCTGCTTCCGTGGGCCATGTTGTGGAACTTGAATATGAAGAAACGGGAAAAGTTTGGTGTAGCCGTTGCGATGAGTCTTGGTGTCTTGTATGTCTTCCACCTATCCATCTCATTCTTTGCCCATGCTAATACATCTTGACAGTGCCGGAGCCATCGCCGTCGTCAAATGCACCAAGCTCAAAGCGAACGCGACAAGTACTGATCCAACCTTCGACGTCGGCGAACTCCTCCTAACAGCCTGTGCTGAAAACGCCCTCATCATTATGGCCGCCTGCATCCCCACTCTCCGTCCCATCCTCCGCAAAGTCTTCCCTACAACAGCCAAGTCGAGCGAGAACTCTCATCAACTCAAGAATATCTCCAATAATGTCATGTTTGTTCCCAAGAACAAGGTCGGCCAATGGACTGCCCTCATCGAGTCAGAAGCAGGTCCCGATCATATCTCTGACAATCAGAGTGATAAGAGTATTCTGAAGGATCATGGTGGTGTTGGGGATGAGCAAGGAAATGCTGCTTCGTCTGAAGGCCATGATGGTCCGCAACATGCGCCTAAGTCACCTCATATAAAGAAGACCATGTCAGTAGATATATCTTACGACAAGACTCAGGGGGCTTAAAGAAGCGGCGTTCACAGTAGGGTAGCCATTACACAGAACTTGGGTACATAGAATTCTTCAAATTTCAGTTTGGCCTTTTCTCGTGGATCTACGATCAATCAACGTGACATGCTAAACAAAGATCCTATCCCGGTGATGACAAGGAGGCAAATCCAAACTATTTGTAGAGTTCTTGACCCGATATTAATTTGCTGCAGACCTACTCTACCCATCTTAGGTACATATATTCTCAGCCTGATAGCTGCTATAAGATATGTATATTCACTAGGCCATACGTAATCTCGTACTTCGGATGTGCCTCCTCGTCTGAGAAGGGATACACTTAGGGTATCATAACAATGCACCAATATAGTGAATCTTCTTCATTTCTGCCTGACACACATTGAGCAGCTGTTTAGGTTTAAGTCATTGTCTCTTGATTCTCAATATCAGATGTTGAAGATCAAACTCCTCCCTTGTCACAACATCACGTCCATGAAAAAAAGTCAAAATCACATCACGTTCTGTCAAAGCAGAGTTCAAATAGTTCATATTTTCTGGAGATCATCATCTTTATTGTTTTTACCTCTCCTAATACCAAGATCATCCCGTCTCCATCCTACTAGTGTCCTAATATCCATTCATTCCCTTCATCTTTGACTTGAGTAACCAATTGGACGGTTTACTCCTGAGGGAAGAATCGCTTGGCCCATCGCAAGTTGGACACAGCTCGCTTGGCGTTTCCTCCAAAGCCACCAAAGCCTCCCTGACCACCGAAAGGACCTCGGCCGGGGACAGCTCCAGGGACACCAGCGGGGAATCCTCCAAAGCCGTTGCCCTGACCGCCGTTACCTCCTCGGTTACCACCGTTCTGGCCGTTGTTTCCACCGTTTTGTCCGTTACCCTGGCCATTTCCGTTGCCGTTACCTTGGCCGTTACCACCGCGGTTACCGCCCCGGTTGCCACCACGGTTGCCTCCGTTGTTGTTGTTGTTGTTGTTACCGCCGTTGTTGTTGTTGTTTCCACCGTTGTTGTTTCCGTTGCCAGCTGTCTCAGTAGCAGCAGGGCGTCCAAGAGTAACGCTGGGTGTCTCAGTAGCAAATGCCGAGGTCACGGCAGTGTTACCAAGCAGAGCCTCAACAGCCTTGCGGTTCTGCACAGCCTCATCGTTGGTAGCGTTCTCGTTGGCCTGCTTGGCGTCGGGGAAGTCCTTCTGGTTCTGGAGGATCTGAGCGTTGATACCGGGGAGGGTCTGAGTGGTCTTGATGTTCTGGGGAGTGTTGGTCTTCTTGTCAGTGTCGGCTTGCTGGACGGCGAAGCAACCACCGAAGGGACCAGCAACAGCGTTGTTGCGGCATCGAACAGTGCAGATGTTGCCGGTAGAAGCTAATGATTGTTAATGAATGGGTCTTGTGTAGTTATGAGTATAGAGTGAGCTTACCTCCGAAGCAGTTCAGATCATCAGGCATCTTAACAGTGATGTTGAAGGCCTGAGTCTTGACCTGTGAGAAACCATTTGTTCCAGGAACGTTGTTGGTGACGGTCAAGTTCTGGATGTTGGTGTTGGTGTTGCTGCTCTCATCAAGATCGCACACATAAGGGCCAGCACCATCGGCGTTGACCTGGTGGATGGTCACAGTGATTTCACCACCAGCCTTGACTTGAGTGACCTTCTTGGCAGCAATGGCGTTCTCGGTGTTCTCGCCGACGTCAATGTTACCAGAGATCTCAGTGCGGCCACATTGGTTCACAATGTTGGCAGTGATCTCTGCATCACGAATGATGGTGGCATCCTGCTGGCAGGGGTTGATTGTGATGCAGTTGCGAGCGATCTCAGGATCGACTGGGGCTGATTAGTACCGAGAGTATGCCCGAGCATGAGAGAGCTTACCTTGGAATCCTACACTAGCAGGAGATGTATCAAGACCTTGGGCGTTGAGAATGACTGAGTGCCCATGAGCCAAAGCAAAGATGGAAGGAAGGAGAATTGTCTGAAAGGAACGCATCTTGACGGTAAGAAAGATAAAAAGAATATATGTGTGTGCCGGCACAGAAAATATTAGGTTAATGGACAATGAAATTGATCACCAGGATCTAGAAAAGAAGAACTTGCTGTAGAAGCTGAATGAGCTGATGATGACAAGAAAATCGTTCAATGTCCATCTTCAGATTATATACACATTTTCCATTCGGGAGATATCGATCTGCTAGGGTTCTCTTTTGGCGAATATCTGCTACGGCCCCTGTATCAAAACAGAGTGGATGTTGTATAAAGGGGGGTAATTTAAACGCCCATACCAGGGGTCTCGAGCGGGCCAGCATTCCAGGCCTGGGTGGACTTTTCTTCGCTTCAAAGCGACACATGTTTCATGAACGTTAAAACGGCCATTATAGACGGGCTGTTTGTACATATTTCGTAACGCTAAGATCAACTGCTGGGAATTTTCGGATATATGGTCTCGAAACACTTGTATTCCCGATGATAATCGAACCACATATCAGAACACTTTCTATAAGGTTTCTGCTAACACAAAAGCCAAGAATATTGGCCGTGTTTTATAAGTAAGATACGGTCCCAGCTTCAAACACTCCTGAACCAAGAGCTGTGCTGGTTTTGTTTGCTACCAAATTATCGAGCTGAGAGATCGATGACCAACGCTTCAGTGGACTACTTGTACGTAAGCTCCATCTTGGCTGTGACCGAGGATGCTTCAATACTCCTTGCGAGAGAACAAGTCCATCGTTTGCTCTCACCAAAAGGGGCGCACAGATTACCCAATCAAGGTTGCAGTTTGGTGATGCTACGCGACAGGTCTATAATGCGGAAATTAGATATAGCAGAATAATCTGTAAGATAGAATTGCTTCTCTGAGGACTTCTCGAATGGAGATACTAGAGAGTATGGCAAATTCTGTTGTAAAAACAATACCCAGAAGCAAGCGATCTCTTGTTCCAATATTCTGAAGACATCATAATTGATGTGAGTCGAGAAAGAATTCCATAAATCATGTCAGAGGTAGTAGCTATTTCTTGGAAAAATACGTAAATTAAAATCTTTGACACTAAAAACGGAAAGTAAATTAATATTTTCAGGGATCTAAGAGCTATAGATAAGCTTAATTCAGTTCAAATACGAGATTCCTCTGCCGAAGAGATAGGGTAGGTAACTACTAATTATGTAGTTTATTTAATTCTCAGCAACACAACATCAGTAAACAATAGTTCAACTGAGATATTTACGAGTCGCAAGAGAGGTTTCTTACAGCTAGATATTTACGTTGGAAAAAGAATTGTGAAGCTTTAACTATACAATTGATCCAGATGAATTACGGAGTACTTATCTCAACACTGCAGCGATGATCAGCAATGCATGCTATCTAGTATAGAGGTCTACAGCATAGACGAGCCAGTGCTGTCCTGTAACCTCGAGAGTCGACTAATGTATTCTAATCTACCTGCGTACGGAGTACTACAAAGTACGCAGTAAAGCCTGGGAAAAAATTAATAATTGGACCCGTAGATTTCTCGGGCTAGTATTTCAATAACTATAAAGCATTCTATCATTCATGACTAGATAATCGATTACATTGCTAGATACCAGCAACTTTCTGTACAAAATTTTACACAGATTCCAAAAGATGCACTTCTCGACTCTCCTCTCCTTACCAGCGGCAATGGTTACTCCTTTGATTATTCCCCGTGGGGTTGGCGAATCAGAGAGCAGAGACATCGTTAACAGGAAAAGCGAGGCCGTCTCCAAAACCGTCGCCAGTACCGTTGCTACCATGCACGGAGCCGCTCCCCAAAGAATGCACCCTGGCACTCATGTGGGACAAATTGCCGGACAAGGATCATAGGGCTTCCCCCCCCTATGATGGAAGTGCCGATGAAGATAGTTACATTTTGTTGACACTGGTATCGAGGTTGAGCACCCTGTAAGCGCTCCCTATTTCTACGAAGTATGAAAGCCATGGTGGTGAAACGGGTTAATAGAAAGAAACAGGTATTAGAGGACGGTGCTAGGTTCATTCAAAACTAACGCAGGTCTGGGTGTCAATGACCAAGGGCCTCATGTTGCACGTATCATTGGTTCCAAACCTATGGTGTCGCAAAGAAGAAACAACAACTTTTTGCTGTCAAGATTCTCATTGGATTCACGGCGTCAAACCCAAGCTCGCTCACTTTATGTTTCCATCAATCAAGTGAGAGTTTCTGAAAATAACATGCTTCATAGTTCGGGTGTTTTCGCTGGCATGGGTTTCGTTGTTGAAATCGCTGCACTTGAAAAATGCCGCAGAAAGCATCGTGCTCGGCATGTCTGTCTCAGTGGTTGTATACACACACCGTGATTTCAGGTCTATTGATGACTGTTCTGCTGGGAATAACGATATGGACGCATCTTGCATGTTTCTCAGCTATGAAGCTACGGCCCGCACTGTTGGTGCCCTTGCGTAGAATGATAAGCGCCTCTTGTTCCGATTATGGTGTTTCTGTGGATGTGTTTGCCCCTGTTAAACACACGAGTCATGCCTGGAACATCTAGTTACACTATAGCCTACCTTGTGGGACTGAAGGATATCAAGGCCTCGAGTTTATGCACCGTTATTTCACGGCCCTCAAGGACGTCATCAAGGGGATTTCTGAAAGTACGGTCAACCTCCTCGTCCAGAATGGTGAAGCGAAGTAAGCGGACTCATGGCTTATTGGTTCAAAAGGTAGTACTGGATAATGCGGCCCAAGGGAACAACTGAGTCAGTTTCAGGCGTTTCACAGTCAATACACGGACGAGTACATATGTATGCCATTGTTTAAGCTCCTCCAAAAGGGTTACTTTGGCGAACAGCCACAGCCGCCTGTCAAATGAATAGGCCCATAATTCGGTTATTCCCGACAATGCATCAAATCTTTATACACACAATCCCACCAATAGCAGCTGAGTGGTCGATCAAAAACATGACCTGCATCACTAAACGCCAGGCTAGAAACACTTCTCTCACAGTTCGAACCGTCTTTACCGTCGTGGCGGTCCTTGGCATCGGCTGACTTGCCGTTTCGTTTTGGTTTGGAGTTTTGACAGGCCTTGGACTCGTTCTTTGTAGCGTATCATACGATGCGCTGCCGCCTGAGGGTTTCAGTGGCTTGAAAACGTTTCACTTGTCAATCCTGGAAACTGTTTTACTAGGGTTGTTGGCTGGTGTTTCAAGGGGTATATTACTCGCCTACGTCTTAACTATGGTTTTGGTAGCGTTTGTGCCGGGAATAATTCGCTAAAACTAGCGTCTGAAACTCTGAGAAAATTTTTGGCTTTAAAATAAGATTCATGTAACCTCGGCGAGGTCAGTGAAGGTGGGATATTATTGAGCTATCAACAGCCAAGAAGTCGAGTTTGACCACAGAAGGTGGATATAGATCGACCTGAAATCTAGCCAGCTTGTATCCATTCTTAACAAGTTCCATTGATGCGATAGAAGTAGGCGCTTAATCCGCCAAGACTAGAGAGTTTCATGCTTATTCCCCATCAAGAGCAAGCTTTTCAAGGGCATATGACGTTATGTTGCCCAAGGCATACTGTTAGACACCGACAAGTATCAAGGGATGTCATATGTCTTCGACTAATGTAGGATATGGGAAGACCAGACTTTAGCCACAAAGCAAATAACACATCCAGGCCACAATTTAGACATATGACGATGCATCATCAATACAGATTAATCAATGCAACAGTCCAGAGACACTTTATATACAATACACTTTAGGCATCATACAATACTCTCGTTGCCAAACAGCCTCTTTGTTTCTATATAATAAAGCTTATGTAGCTGCTTAGGGTAATATGCAGGTTATTATGTTTTGTATTTGGCATTGAATTACGCCTTTTATGCTATTAAAAAGTCATTATTTCATTCCTCTTGTTCAGCCACTAAGTTCATTGGAGTATTACTAAAATGAGGTACCTATATTGCATGTAAATATGAGGAAGAATGCACTCCTGTTAGCGATGTCCCCTGATGCGTTTGTTTAATAGATTGATTTTCCACTCTGGAGATTAGCAGCCTCAAAGTGTAAAACCAGAGTTATTAGCTGGATTTATCGGGATTGGGCATTATGTGAGAATTTGCATTAATTTATAGGTCAGCTATTAAGTATAAGGCATATGGGTAGTTTAAAACAATTAACCATCCAAACACTTGCGTGGTATAGTAAATTTGCACCTAAAACTATAATTGAAGGTTTAAAAATCTGCGCAACTACTTTCCTATTAAACTCTCGATCGGAGATGGGCTCTATATAAAGAGAAGAGCGTCTTCACCTTGTGCTAATCACTTCTTCTTCTCTATACACACAGCCCGAAGCTATTCAACTCCCCCAGTCATCACTCCAACCGTCCGGCACCTCCCACCTTGAACACTTCACACAAGAGATTTGCCCAACGAGATGAAGCCTGTGAAAGCCACCGACCTCGAAAAATTGGTGGATCTTAATTCGATTCTCATGCTCGATGTCACCCTCTGGAGTACGGGTTTCCTTCGCGAACGACTTTATCGCTCTTCCACCTATGTCTCTACCAAGACAGGAAACAAGACTCTGCCAATCGAGCTATGGCTGAATATTCTCTCCTACGCAGAGTCCGACAAAAACGACCATATATACGAGTCAATCTACGCCATCGGGACGACTAGCCAAACGAATGACAGCGGGACAGAGCCCCAGTTGGTTTGCAATGTCCTCGAAGAATGGGACGTGGCTTTTGGTGAGCTCGAAGGTAGCGTGGATGATTTTGAGAAGTGGCTTGAAGATCCCTCCTTCGTGGCTGAGGGTGGTGAATTTGCATCAAAACGCCCATTCCAAGTTTCCAAATCTGCCACATACAACGTGCTCTCTATCCCGATCTCTCATTTAGAGTTTCAGAGCAAATTCCTCTTCCACAAACTTGAGGTTCCCGACGTCATATCAAGATTTGAACGTGGAAATTGTCGTCTTTGCTTGGACAGTCGGACGGTCGATGGCGGACTACGGTGGAAAAGAGACGAAGTCTCATTCTTCACTGGTGTTTTATATGGCCACAAGGAGTGCTGTGACGGCATTCTATGCCCACTGTGTATGGGGGCGGAATATGCAGACGCTTGGGTTCATCACTTCTGCGAAAACGTTGACCCTGAATGCAAGATGCCAGAGGAGGAATTCCAAAAATGGTTGAACGAGCGGTTCAGAGAACTGGGATATTAATTGGTGAAAGATCTTTTTTGGGAAAACCTGGGCGGGGAACTTTGATTTATGGCTCTATCGATATTGTGCTCTTAGACCCGAGAGCTAGGCGATTCTTGACAATATGGGGAGATGAAGGTAGCCAGCGTCTCACGGCCCAGAATGTCGCTATTCGGAGTTTCTAGAATACTGGGGATGCAATAGTGTCAGGCTTGAAATTTAATCCCCTGTTGAGACATTGAGCTCACGATCACTTTCAATCCTAGAATCATAATTGGAGCTGTTGGATTAATCAAAGTCATGATCGTGTTTCTGGTCTGTATTAGACGGATCTCGTTTTCGCCAAGAAGGGGGAAAATGAAACTTGCCATTAGTTAGAACAAGTTAAGGATTAAGGGAGCTAGGTACTTGGTTGATTGCTTTATTATTAAAAAGTCTTGAATGGAAGAAAATCATGCAAGAACATTCAAGGATTACGCTTCAAGTAAAATTGTGTATTAAGACGAGGCCAAGACTTTGCGCATCTGGTTCTTTTCAAATGCCGTACTTGATAATGCTCTATGCACTAGTGGTCTGACGCCCACTCCCCGACTCTTTACAATCAATTCTTTCAATATAAGTGCTACCTTTCATACTTTCATATTTCTCAAGTACCTTCTATATTACTTGCCAGATATCAACCATTTCACTGAACATCATCCTTTTGAGCCGCCATGACACAATGAATGCTTTCGCCGTGCAACTCGACGAGGTGAATGGAAAGGAGTTTGAGCAGTTCGCTATACCTCGATCTGGAGGGTTGTTGGGTCTTGTGAGGTATGTGAACTCTTTTTCACGTCCACCAACTTCATATCAGACGATGCATGCTTCTATTATAACCTTGTCTAGTCCAGTGTCATGTATACTGCAAGATACCGAACAAGTCATTTCCATCTTTTGTACCGCTTCACTTCCTGTTTCAAATCGAGGCTCTTCATGTGATGGGCGCTAAGCAAAGATCGTCCCGCGTATAGCCAGACCCTTGCAATGCCACGTTCATTAAATATGAAGTGTCGCTTGCTGTTTCCTAAAAGGTGCCTCTCCATGCAGATCGATTCCGGTCAGCAAAGTTGCATATATTTAGACCACTATCATGAAATATCTCAGCGTCGGTATGTGTCGGCTCGTCTTTGGCTCGAACAAGACATTCCCCGGTATTAACATCGTATCCTAAGCTATTATGCTTTTGACGTGGCCGCATGACGAGGGAAATGTGCCTGTCCGTGGGGGCTCAAAGCCAGCAGTTCTCAACGCAGCCATAGTGAATTAGGATTCCGGGCGGTACGCTAGAGAAAGAGGTAACCAAGTAAGAAGATAAGGACAAATAATGTAGAGTCGAGCAATGGGTTAATTTAGACTGCGTCAAATAATTGATCAAATAAGCTCATGTGATATCTCGGCAAGATAGATCAAGGTCACACAGTTAAACAAAAATTCCACTTTTGAAAGCTTGGTCTTCCGACATCCTACATTAGCATCTCAGGTCATCATGCACCCCAGGATAGTGCGCCAAATAATATACAGATCCTCTGAAAACTGGGAAACGCTCCGCATCAAATCGCTACATGCTGCTTCCTAACTCTATACAACCGAACTACCTAGGCCTCGCATGAAAAGGGTGTACGGAAAGCCCCAATCTCGTAATGATGTTGCTATAATATGTTAGTTGCTTTCCATTGATACTGGTGAATACTCGAACACTTACAATATCCAAAGCTGTGGCATATGTTCCTCCAATAAGGACCAAGAGACCGAATAGGAAAGTAAAGAGACAAGCACTAGCATGCAACAGATTCTCTTTAGCATACCACTTTCCCCTGCAAATAAGCTTGTACCACATCACTGCAGGGAAATACAAAATAAACCCAGACACGAAAAGGGCTGAGCTGAGAGAGAGGAGATCGTTGAAGAACGGAATAGCCTCGCCCAGAACCCAGGAGATGATAGTGATACCTGCGAGTGTGAGAAGCCAAGTGACCCAGCCCTTGGGCGTATTGACGAATCGCACGATGGAGTTCTTGTAGAATCGTAGATGAACGTACTTCGCAGTGACTGTGTTTCCTATAGCTCCCGAGATGAAGACCATGGGGAGTGCCACGCCAAAAGCCACCTTGGGTAGAACACCAGGGAGAGACTCGAGGGCAGGGCTTGCCACGTCTTTGCCAACAAAGACATAAATGATCGACCCAGTGAAAGTGTAGATAAAGATCTCAACACTTCCTAGGGTCCAGACCGACTTCATAAAGTCCTCGGGCGTATGCATCTCTGCCATAAAAGGCGTCATGTACATGGCGAAACAGTACGCAAAGATGATATTGCAGATAGCCACCATACCATCCTTGAAGGTCGCATCAGGATCTGGCCAAGCTGACCAGTCGGAAGCGCCCAGGCCACCTGGCTGGTTGGCAGCATTCACGCCAGATCCAATGACTGCAATGCAGATGGCGGTCATGACGCACACCAAGTCGATATAGCCCAGGATGGCAGCCTCTGCAAACGACGGCATGACAGCTAAAATAAAGAGCATGAAGCCCGAGACCGCGCTGAAAATCAAGCCGCAGACTTTCTCATCGGCCAGGATGTTGAGAGCAATGCTGCCGGTGAGGACGAAAGAGGACGTGATGAGAATGAGCTGAAGCACATACATGGCACCAAACAACTCCTCGCCAAACCGGCCCATAAGCAAGCCTCCAATGTCTCCATAATGTTGAATCGAGGGATACAGAAGTTTGATCTTTCCAATGATCCATGCAGTGTAAATAGCCATGAAGCCTAGGATGATACAGCAAATGACACCTGCTACGATGCCGAGCGTTGCAAAGGCACCTGGAAGACTGAAAGTTCCAAGGCCAATGGCCTCAACGATAAGAATGACAGCGAGACGCTTCCATCCTAGGCGACGAAAGTGAGCTTCACCTTCTGCGGTTTTCTGTTTTTCGAATTCAGTGACGCTTCCAACCGCTCGGTCGTAGGAGTGGTTGATTTGAGCGATCTGATCAGAGTCAAGACCAGAGTCTTGGTTCTTTGGTGTGGCGTTCTTTGGCGTGGCGTTCTTTGGCGTGACGGCCTCCATGTTGAGAACCTCAAACTCGTATGATGACAACAAGGAGGGATGATAACTCTGGCAGGTCAACTCTGCAGTTTGGCAAAAGAAAGAGGCAGACCGGGAGTTAAGTATAAACGAAAAAAAACAGAAAACGACGCCAAGGTCTGGGGAATCTCTTCTCCACGCTGGGGAAATCTGGCTATCAGTGATTACGATCCACCCCCGAGAAGTTGTACGTAAAAAATGATGATAGGGAGCAATCCATTATATAAGACGATATTCGCTGTGGAGTTGTCGTGGGTAAAAGTTACGTGATGCGATCCCGCCGGCGACACCCCCGTCGGCCAAGCCGCGCATAGACTTTGTTAGACGCGGCTCGTATCGGGCCAAGTTTTTATATGGCGATCTTGACTTTTAGTTTTCAGTCATAGAAAGTTGAGTTGATTCAAGACGATACGGAATGTATCCGTGTTGTCTAGGTAAACCTGATTCTAACATGCATGCGGCAGAGACAGGAGATGTTTATTAATATATAAGACCATTATTGGTACGGAAGAAAATGTTCAGGGGGATCAGCCGGGTCTCCCATGCACGACAACGGTTATTTCCGAGGTAGATAGTCTAGAAATGTTCTCGAAGGTGGTCGAGAATATCACTGTGAGAAGCCAAAGTCTATCCGATGGCGCTACTTGTGTCGAGCCGGTCCTTCATAGGCACGCGGCCAACAGAATCTATCTTTGTTTGACTCAAGTGGGTAAAGGAGATTTTAAGCCCGGTACGCTAATATAAAGAAACGATAAAACCAACGTCTTTCCACTTGGACATTATACTACAACGCCCTCAGAGACAAGCAGACAGGTCATCCAAGGCCTCACATCGGCGTTATTGTGGTATGATGCCAAGTGCCGTGACCCAAGTATAAAACACGCGATGAATAAATACTTTTCAATGATTCGTCAAGAGTCTCGTCGAGACCAAAATTGAAAGCTGCGTGAGGCTCAACTAAGAGCATTGTGGAGCTTGTCATCGCGCCCTTTTCTAGTGCAACCGGGATAAAAAGGAATTAAACTCCACAATTTGACCTATCCTCAGCTTCACTCGGATAACCTTGTTTCTTACCCTATTTTCTTTGTAAAATCTTGCTGGCATTGCCACTTGATGCCTGTTCAGCAAATCAAAAGCCAGCTAAATCTTGAAATTATATAGTTATACTGAAGTTTTCTCTCTCGATACCACTCTGTCTGATTCCTTCTCCCCCATTTTGACCTCTTTTCCGATCTGAATAGATACCCTCCTTATAATGGCTTTGAAAGTATGGACAGGGCCAGAAGGTTTTGCCAAATGAAATATATGCCATAGTTTACCCAAGGTACCTGATTCTAGGATGAACAATCCTGAGTCATTCGATAGGTACTTTAAGATCTATAAAGCTTAAATTACCCAGAGATTTAAGCAAGTACAATAAAGTCCTCCTTATATTATGATAAAATCAGGCTGCAGTACTCAAGTAGTCAGAGCATTATACAGATGTTTCATTTGCAGTGTTAGCTTGATCGATCTCTAATTGCTGAGGAAACCTCAAAACGAGTACCTCAATAGGGCACTCTGTCATCTGGAGAAGCTCCTCATACACACCACTCGTATCGCCCTGGCCAAGAGTGCAAGTCTCGAATCACCTTCTCGCCGGGCTCCTGATAGCCCAAGCTACGTCCAAGGGCCCATTGTGGTTGTGCCGTGGTGACGCCTTCATGCCCGTGCCTGTGCTTGTCGTACCATGCTCCCGTCAGGATTCTTCCATGCAACATAGCATCCCTCAAGCCCCTCAAGCCGCCAATCATTTCCCACTCGTTGAACAATTCTACTCTCATTCCTCCTCTGAAGAGTTCATCCCGTTGTGCCTGGTCTTTCTTTCGGCTGAGACGGATATCTTTCACAGCTCCCAGTCCAACTTGATCGAGCGACCTAAACTCATTGTTTCCTCGCGCCGCCTGGCTTTC
The DNA here is from genome assembly GCA_013623715.1 of Fusarium verrucosum. Classification (NCBI taxonomy): domain Eukaryota; kingdom Fungi; phylum Ascomycota; class Sordariomycetes; order Hypocreales; family Nectriaceae; genus Fusarium; species Fusarium verrucosum. The sequence continues at coordinate 33,014 of JABFFJ010000271.1, forward strand.
TAGATATAAGGTAAACTTTGGATCTTTCTTGACCTCCCATTCGCCCTTGCCGTCGTGATGCCCGGTACAGTCGTGATGGGCGCAGAGGGCCCAAGATGCGATGGGGAAATTAGTCTCATGAAACGTATGAAACCTGCGAAGGGCTAAATTCCATATGTGCATGCTTTTCTGTGGACAGGTCCTTCTCATAGGTGATTCTCTGCTATAACACTTACACCAAGAGCATCGGTGCCCGACAGTGGGAAAGGGGGAGTAGGCTTCTGCAATATCGAGCTTCCGCAGGTAAGGGAAGGGCTCGCGATACTGGATATAGCTCAAGACTTCTTGTTGGATTTCAACAGGTATACGATATCTCAGGCAAACTTGTTTGAATAGTTTATGCCTTTTGATTCTCAGAATTGGTTCGGCTTTTTGTCGAGCGTCCAAGCAAAACTGCTTTGAGCGGCGGAAACTTGAAATGTATCTGTCGCGGAAGACCGCTACACTAAGCTACCCAAAAACAATGACCCTTGTTATCTCGATAACAAGGAATAGGGCTTATATCATATTCTCCACAGTATCTGTGTCCAACAATTCTATCATAATCATCAATAATGGCGTAACCCAGCTGTTTGTCGTCGACTGGACCATCTGAGCCGTTATACCACGCGAGAGGACCCATATCGTCCTCCTCAACACAATCCAGGGGGTCATCTACGTCCTGATATACTTCACAGTATCCAGGACCATCAGGGTCACCGTAGGACCGTGTTCTTCTTCTGGCTCTAAGGTCGACTAGTTCCTGAGGGGAAATGGCCAGCGCGAACTTGGTAAAATATTCGTGTTTAATCTCATAGTCTGAGAAAACCCAGTCAAACTTTTCGCTTCCTCCACTGAGCGTCCAGATCTTCTTAAGGGGCTCTAGGAGAGCATCATCGAGATCTATAAGGAACTCATATAAGGGCACGCTTTCTTTCCGGTCGGAACTGCTTGTATAGCAAGTTGAGGATCCGGGCCCTTTAATAAACGCGGCCCCCAGGTAAAGAAGCATTCTTGCTGCGATGAAATTGCCCGAGGAGGGAAGCTTTTGCAGGGACCGAATGGGGTCAAAGAAGCTGCGCCAAATGTTGAGAATGCCATCAGGTTTGACGTTTGGGGGATCAATGGGTCCAAATCGGCGAACGTATTCGACTTGCTTGCGTAATAATTTGATATTTTCATAGAGGCTCTTGAGAATATCCTTTGTTTGTTGGTTGATGTCAGGCGTTCTTCTATCGTGCAACAGAGCGTTAATCACATCCGTCAACTCCTCGTTAAGGCGAAGCACAGTTTCAACTTCCCGTTGAAGGTCGGCATCTTTCATCCCAAAATACATTTTTGAGCGTTCAAAGGTAAATCTCATTTTGTTGTTCAGGTTCCAAGATGGAAGGGGAAAGGAGGACGAGGAATAATGATGGCGATGCTTTGACCTTCGTGAACTATGTAATCTGACCATGCAGCCAGGGAAACCTTGAAGGGTGCATATCTAAACACTCTAAATTCTTCAGCCTCAGAGTGAGGCAATGAAGGCAGGCCTACAATTCCACTGCCCTTACCATCGGCAGCTATTGCCTAAGAAACCTGCTTATTCTTTCCCCCTTCTCACTAAGCCTTCTCTTCACCTTTTTGTCCTCGTCAAGATCTTCAACACAATCCCAAAGCCAACTCTTCAACATCACACACATTCACCTTCAGCATATTGTCTCATATCGACATCTTCAACATTTATTTAACATAGGTAGTTACTTATATAATTACTATTTATAAATTCTGTATTACTTCCTGTATTAGCCTTTTAGCTCCTTTCTGATGTTTTTTAGCTTTTCTTTTTCTTTCAGCCTTAGAAATATGCATCTTTTCCTTTTTAAAGCACCCTATTTGCACCTCAGTATCAGCTAATCTACTTACAGTAGAAGCTGGCCGAGATATAGAATGCTTTCTTTTCTTTTTGTTAATAGGTTGGATCATACTAGCTGGCTGGGGTATAGAGGTAGATGCTGGCCGAGAGGTAGATGCTGGCCGAGATATAGAATGCTTTCTTTTCTTTTTGTTGATAGGTTGGATTATACTAGCTGGCTGGGGTATAGAGGTAGATGCTGGCCAAGAGGTAGATGCTGGCTGAGATATAGAATGCTTTCTTTTCTTCTTGTTGATAGATTGGATTATACTAGCTGGCTGGGCTGTAGAGGTAGGGGCTGGCTGAGTTGTAGTAGTAGGAGCTGGCTGGGTTATAGAAGCGTAGGCTGGCGGGATTACTGAAGTTTGCTGGACTTGAGCCTTATGAATTGCAAGGCAGCAGTTAACCTCAAGAACTGGAGGTCGAATGCAAGGCGGATTGTGGTTCTTTGCAGAACATGCACTCCAAATCACATGATTGTGATGAGGGCAATAGAGAGTTCCAGCGTAGCCTTTACGACTATTATTTAATATAAGAGTTTCTTCCCTTAAGTGATCTAGGTTAAAGCACCTTGGGTTATTGCATAGGTGTGAGATCTGGTTTTTTTCATTGCAATTTTTGCCATTTGATGCAACATAGCTAATAATATGCAGCATAAACCTGGTATGTGCTTGATTGCTAATCCGTTTCTCACTGATCTAAGTATTTAAAGTCAGTATTAATTAATGACTGGGTAGGTAAGAAAGGCTATAATGCAGTAACTTACTCGATAGTAAATATCATTTGGGTTTCCTCCCATAAATAACCAGCAGTTAGTATCTGGATCAATAAGGCATTGGGCATGATCTCGAAACTGAGATACAAGGGCTTGACATCTGCCTTGGCCAAGCTCTTCCAGGATATTAAGCCGGGTTTGCTTGATTTTCTGGGTTTGCTGCGCCTTCATTATAATTAAAGATATTTAGAGGTATACAGAGTAAGTAGCAGTAAATAATAAGAATGTAATATTAATAGAAAAGCGAAATAAATAATTACCTACTAAAGATCTTAGTGCCGTCTAGCCCTGGCTAGCCCTAAATACTCCATTATGGCAAGGGTAGATGCAGCACCAGCATTAGGGAGAAATAATTCCCAGTATTATTAATCTACTTAAGCAGGGCATAAGAAAATTAGTAGTTTAGTAATGCAATTATCTACTGTTAGCAGGACTAATAATAAATGCAAGCATATTAGTTACTTACCTAGATACTTTGCCTTTATTTAACCTCAATATTAGCATTCCTCCTACTATTGGTACCTGACATTAGGTCGGTCTGGATCCGGCCACGTGATGGGAGCTCTCATTTAATGTACATACATTGGTAGGTATTGATTGACAGGTAAGCTGCTGTTGAACGTTAGGTATATGAACGAAAGTGAATGAAAGTGCCTTATATAGCTTTGGGTATCTGTGATAAGAGCCCTAAGGCTGACATTAATAAAACGATCTTTAGTTAAAAGTTTAATAGTTTATTTTCTCTTAGCTATTGGCCCTTGATGTCTTTGCAATCTTCCCTCAAGAGATACAAAGTTATTACTATTATATACGTAGGCACTAAAGCACGGTCGGCATCAGGGGCTTATAGTTAATGGACCAGAACTATGAAATTGCTAATGGATACTATGTCTATATACTGGTGACTTCCATGGAGGAACAATATTTCTTCAACGTCGCTCAATGCTGGTCTACACTTTCTTACTCTCTGGCGGACCAAGCGCACTAGGCTTGAGGCCACCAACGTCGATAGCGACCTTCTGCAGCACCACACCAGGCTCAAGAAGCCACAATGACAGCTCATGGCTCCCCTGGGAAAGATGAACAGTTGAAAATGATGTCCAGCCACCGCCAACTACAGCCTCCATCCAGCCAAAAGGGAGGCTGCCCATCGGAGTATCTGGCACTGGCTGAACTGTCACGGGCTTAGACCCGTCGATAGAAAAGGCGAACTTCAAGGGACGGCTGGGGTCGTGGTTAAGGGACGCGCCTAGGTAGATAGCTACTCTAGCTTTGTCGGTCGCGGTAAACGTATGGAAAGAATACGTCAGCTTGGGGCCAGAGGAAGTTGTTTGAGAGGCTGCAGTGACGGGCCAGAGCTTGACGCCAGAAAGAGTGCGTCCATAGTAGGGGACTGAAACATATGAGAGGCCTGTGCTCTTGTCCGCCTTGCTAAAGTGCTCCGCCTCGATGGAAACTACTCCGTCTGACTCAACGTAACCATGGAATCCGCCGGGAACGGCTGTTTTATTCACTGGCAGCAAAGCGGTGACTTGAGAGCCGCCCTTGGCTGTGTTGCTGACGGTCAGACTAACCCAGCTAAGTCCCTGTGGTGCCTTGTTCCAGTCGACAGATATAACGCACCGGGCGTCCGATTTACTACCAGGGGCTACCAGAGTGCCCGTGGAATGGCTGACGGTGACATAAGATGCGTTGGCCTTGATCCCGTAGGTGAAGGTTCCATTGTCTCGAGCATAAACATCTAGGTAGCGAGTCTGGCCCGGAGCCATGTATGGGTCCATAGAGAGAAGGTTGAGAACCTTTCCGTTAGGGGCCGAATCTGTGCTTCCTTGAATGCTGACACCCATAATCCCAACGGTGCTCTTGCTGACGTATGTGACGGAGGGCATAACATTGAGATTGTTGACAGGGTCGCTCCAGGTCGTGTAGCCGATATGAACCTGGTCAACAAAATGGTTCCACTTGCCACCATTCAGGGTGTTGTACTGGCGAGTGATATCCGCGTCCTTGTCGAAGAGCTGGTGAACTTCGTTGGCGAGGTCGTTGGCACTGGCCCTGAGCTGCTTAGCTCGCCAGCCGTTGAGAGCCCACTTGATCCAGAGCTCAACCACGGTCTTGCCAGCCATGACGGGGTGCAGAATAAGCTGGAAGTATGCGATCTTAGTTTGGGCGTCCAAAGTGTTGTATGTACTCTGCGTCAGCTCGAGGAGTGCTTCCCAGTCTTGCAAGATCCGCTCGGCCTCGTCGTAGTTGGCCGTGCTGAATGGAAAGACGCTGTTGCCGGACAGCAGCTCATATTTTCTTCGCATGATGAGAAGACCGTATGTGTTCAAGATCTCTGCTGTCTTGTCTGCGACGGAAGATCCAAATGACTGAGCGGCCCATCTCTTGATCCAGTCGGTAGTAGCATCCGGAGTTGTGTGTTTGGACATGCCGTAGGCCATATCCATGAAATGGGTCAAGGGAATTTCCTGATTCAATCCACGTTAGCAATTGCTCCGAGATTCACGGTTTGCAACATACCTCAGGCTTGATGTCTCCCACGTTGGCGATCCAGATCTCCTGGGCGCCCTTGTTGTAAGCGAGATGCATCTGCTCCCACGTCTTTACAAGCTGAATGGAATTGATCCACCTATAGTCTCGGGGCGCACCGACGTAGTCGAAGTGGTAGTAGACACCAGCACCTGCAGAATGTTTAGTCTCATTCGCCAGAGGCACTCGCATAATGTTGCCCGAGTTGTCGTCAGTCCACAGCAGCGTGATCGAGTCTGGGACCTTCATCCCAGCCTGGTAGTATTTGCCGACTTCCTGTTGAGAGTCTGATTAGCACTAGGTCTCTCAGCCAAAAGACCAGAAACATCACGAACCTTGTACAGGACCCAAGTCTGGGGTACACTAGCCACGTCGCTGACATTCAACCCTTGCTTCAGTAGAGACTGCTGAACCTTGATGATCTCCTCAAGTGTATCCGCCTTCAGTGATGGGTTCTCCTCGTCTCCATTGCCACGCATACCCATGGTATAGAGAGTATCCCAGTGGCTTGAGCGTTCTACGCCCTCTTGCATGAACTTGGTTACCGCGTTTTTGTTCTTGTCCCAGTCCCAAGGTCCCTGCATAAACTTTCCTTCCTCGTTTGTAGCTCTTGCCATGGGCTCGGTGTGACTAGTACCCATGACCACGCCGTAGTCATTGGCAATCTGGCCGTTGAGAGCATCGTCGACATAAAACATGCTGGACCACATGGCTGGCCAAAGGTAGTTGCCCTTCAGCCTAAGAATGAGCTCAAAGACAAGCTTATAAAACTCTCCAGTGAAGGAGCTCCCATACTTGCTCTTTGCAAACTTGCCATTTGCCCATCCTGACAGGCAAGGGTTCTCATCATTGATAAAGAATCCCCGGTACTTGACTGAGGGAGAGCCTTGGACCTTGGGATTCTTTTGCACCCAGATGGCTTCCTTGGTCTTCACAGGGACATCAGCCCACCAATACCATGGCGAGACACCCATCTGCTCGGAAATGTCGTATAGTCCGTAGATGGTACCACGCTGGTCGCTTCCTGCGACAACCAACGCCCATTCGACGCCCTTCACTGGGTTGGCCACAACTTGCGAAGTGTACGCTTCCCATTTCCCTTTGATGCCGGAAGAACTAATCTTGCCGTCCCTAATAAGCCCATCAATGAGGCTTGAGTGTCCGATTGTGCCAGCGATGATGACAGAGCCCTTGGATGGCTGTTGGTCGTTAGGGGAGTTGAGCAATCCAACCGTACCGTTTTTGCCAACCACACGCCCGAAATCTGCCGCGAGATCATTGGCAACTCGTTGGACACCCTTGAAATCGTTCTTAGCAATCCTAATGTTTGGCGCATTGTTTTGGTCCGCGAGTTTGTATGGGCTTTGTCCGGATTGGAAAACGAGCAAATCCGCGTTTGCCGATGCAAACCATCCAAAGGCCACGATGGCGGATGGTATGAGCCGCGAAAATGTGACCATGTTGATAATAAGGAGCGAAGTGTCTTATCTGTACACCAGCTGGTTAAGGGGGGTATAAGATAAGAGGATGGGTTGTCTTTCTGCGGGGAGGATCATTATATATCTGAGCGTAGATCACAAGATACTCATTTAAAGCGAGTTGAAACACGAGAGCGGAGTTGCATGGATGTAACAAGTTGCCCGTGTTCCTGATCAATATACATGGTTAAACCGTTAAAGTCTCTTTTGCCGGCCAAAGTCAAACTATCCAACTAGCATGGATGTAGTGAGCTTAGATTTAGCCGATACGAGCCACTCCTCTTCGTTGTGAACATCCGCACGAACCGGCACGGAGCAAATAAAAAGACGTTTGTAACAATATCGATGCAAAGTTTGTCACAACTCGGTCTACTGACACGTGCCACAATATGAATCAAGGGTGCAAGCTAGACACTTAGGTTGCCGTGCTTGGGAGTTGATGATTTCGGTTTCCATCGCCATCAGCTAGAGGGCGGTGACATATACGAGATATGGCTACTGTCTTTGGTTACATTGAGTTGTTCTGGCATTGTCTCGACTATAGTGTTGATTCCGTATACCTCGCAGGCATAGGCTGTATTGGCCCATGCTATTCACACGTACTATAGAAAAAGAAATAAGGTTTTTTTTAAAGAAAAAAGAAAGAAAAATAGAAATAAAGAAGACCTGGCTGATCAACAGGACGAGACATAACTCTCTGAGCCTCAGTCTTTCAGATTGCGCTTCTTCTTCAGCTTGTTACTGCGTGGTTGAGGATGATCGCCGAGTATCCGGCCGGTTAGCCGGTACCCGAAATGAAGTGTCTCGGCATTTAACCAGCGTTTGTGTGCGAATCTTTGGCCTCGTTTTGGTAAAGATTAACATTCTCTGACTACTGACTACTGACTACCTTGCTAACTTACGATTTCTCGCACGCTTTCTTCTGCTGGTATGCTGTACCTATGCAGAGTCCTTTGCTGGGTAGTTTTCGAACATTTTATCTGAGTATCTGATGGGATGTTGTCCGGAGAGCTGCATTAAATCTTGGATTCTTGCAATTCGGTGTTGATATATTTATAAATACATCAAGCATAGTGCCTTAGATGTACACATAGTTTAACCTTTTTGCTATAACGTGCGACCTTGTTCGACTTCAGATTGATAAGATAAACTCACAAGAATCAGTCCTTTATTTATCCTAAGTCCTAGGTAATCCAAGCTTCTTATCTATCTGATAACTTAGAGAAGATGCAGAGAACGCCATCAAAGAGCTTCACGCATGGCCCGAGCTGTGCGAGTGGTGTGAGTGATAGTGGAGGATCAAGGGGACAGCTGCCTGGTCTCAAGATCGACTATGGAGCCAGGGCCAAAGGCTTCTTGCCAAAGAGCACTTCTGCCATAATTTATCTAACCCTGTACACCAGATTGCGCCCAAGAGCCCATTGAGCTGGAGTCACAACCACACTGCCTTGTCCATTGTTGTCGATATCATCGCTGTCATCGCTGTCATCGCTGTCATCGCTGTCATCGCTGTCATCGCTGTCATCGCTCTTATCACTCTCATCGCTCTCATCACTTTCATCTCCCCCGTCACTTTCATCTCCCTCGTCACTTTCATCTCCCTCGTCACTCTCGTCGCCGTGGTCGCTCTCGTCACTCTCTTCAGTATCGCTTTCTTCCTCCCAAGCTCCAATAAGAATCCTCCCATGGAGCATGCAGTCGATGATACCACCAAGGCCGCCGATCATTATCCAATCCTTGGATGCGTCCTCGTAGATTTCGAATCCCCATAATAACCGACGTCGTCTGACTCGGTCTTCGGCTCGTGTATCGAGGTGAATGGTTTCTACGGGGCCAAGATCAACTTGGTCCAGTGACATGAACTCGTCGTTCCATTTCTCTGCTTCCTTTTCGATGTATAAAGTGAAGTCAGGGTTTCTGCCGACAACCCAGCCGCTGTCGCTGCAGTCGTGGTGTCCACGGCAATCACCATCATGGCTACAGAGGGACCATGTGCCGAATTCGTTCTTGTGAAACGCGTGAAAGCATCACAGAGCCAGGTTCCAAATGTATAAACTGGCTTGACCGCATGTGTGCTTGACTCTCGAATTTTTGTCTAATCCCTCACATTCCACACACCGTTGACCTACTGAAGGGAATGGGGCATAGGCTGCCCCAATATCAAGGGTTTTGAGGTATGGGAACGGATCGCGATACGGAAGATACGTGAGGATCTGGATCTGGATCTCACGCGGAATTCCATGGCGTGTAAGGATCTTGTCGAGTAGGTCATGCCGTTGTTTGCCAAGGACTGCTTCTGAAATTTGACGGGCGTCGAGGCAGAACTGTAGAGATCGTCTGAAGACTTGGAAGCGGTGGTCAACTTCGGAGTTGTCGTCTTCCTGTAAGGTTGTATAATGAAATTCCCTTCTGATCGGCCCGTCCGATCCCGCCGATTCCCAGTAGAATTCATCCTTGTCATCTTCCCCAAGATCCCATCGTGGCATGGGGCCTGTGGAGAGTTGCAGGGCGTCGGTTACGGATTCTGCGTAGTAGAACTGCTTTCTATTGTCCATGTAGTAGCGAGAAAGGTCTTCGGGTGTCTGCGCAGTGGCTCTTTCAAAATCCGTTCTGACGACGGGATGGGTATCTCGGTCGTCTGTAAAGACCCAGTCAAAAGACCCAGTGCTACCGCTGCGCTCCCAAATCCTTCGCAGGGCCTCAAGCAAAGTATCATCCATTTTTGTGCACAGCTCGTACAGAGGGGCAGTCTCCTCATGCTCCTTCTCCTCAGCATACTGAACTTGAGTTCCAGGGCACTGGATAAAAATTCCTCCCGGATAAAGGCACATCCTAGCAGCGATGAAGTCAGCCGAGGGGGAAGGCAACTCCATCAACGCTCGTATAGGATATAGGGAGCCTCGCCACATATTGCACACAGTATGCTCGCTGCAGCCATCTGTAAACTGAGCACGTACGAAGGATGAAATGTGGTGGCGCATTCCGTTCAGAATCACTTCCTGGATCGTGTTTCCTCGGATCAACCTCACGATAATTCTGTTCTGTTGACGAACATCCCAAAGAAGTTCATCCTCGGTATCGCTATCCAGTTCTGGTAATCCGAAAGATGACATTTTCTGTATTCGAAAAAAGACAAGTCGACTGCATGAAATGATTGATGTTGTCTCAGGATGTTGGTAAATGGTAATCCAAGTTCAACCTCTAAGAGGACTATAGGAGACTATTTAAATAGCCATTTCTCTGCTCCTCAAAAGTGAATCTTGTTTGATTGTCATTAACTCTTTTGTTTTAGTCACCTATGGAAACTTGTTTGCTACAATGTGCTCGCTCACTCGTACAGTCGCGTGTTGCATCAAAATGTTGTTTGTATGTACAAATACAGCAGCCCTTGAGTGTTTCCCTACATGATGCAATAAGATACCTAGGTATGTAGGGGATGTTTATGAGTATAAAGCTCAAGTAAGATTACAAAACTCAGGAAATAAAGGTAACACATTTATGATTTCTAACCCAAGTCTGCTATAATTCAATGAATATTAATAAATAATGAGCACTTAAGCTAGAGTATGTTTTATATTCATAAGCAGTTGGTCTCTGGCCAGCCCTTACTGCTTCTGTGTTTGCGGAAAATTTGAGGCCGTGACAAATCTCGCGATTAGGAGACCAATATGTTCCTCGAATCGCCATTCCTCATGCTGGGAGCCTGGCAAAAAATACAAACAAGAAGACAAAGTAATATGTAGAAACAAAGGGGCATCGAAAACGATTGAATCTGCAATCAATCTTGCGCGACAAACAGCAAACTCAGGTTCAAATACGAAGTAGCATTAGGCCCACTTCACCAACAAGCCTGATGAGATGACGATGCACGCGATTGCAATAGATAGAGTTTGCACAATCATTAAAGATTTCCAGGCGCAAAGCGCAAAAAAAGAATGGGTATAGTAAAATGTTGAAGAGGTAGGTAGGTACCTTGAGGTAGTAATTTAGTTTTAATGAATTCGTGAATTCATCTTTGTATGTAGGTACAAATGGGATAAAGAAGAAAGTGGACCTTTCCTTAGGTAGGTAGCTAGTCTCGTATCCGACTAGTAAGTAAGCAGCATAAATAAAACGCCTCCAATGATCGTGAAGAATAAAAAAAGACTAAAAAAAAACGCCGAGCCAATGTCAAAGCAGAGCTAGCAAATACAGTGCAGTAGTGTTCCATGTGGTGTCGTGCAGCGAGCGAGTGCCCCGTGGTGACAGGTGATCCGAGCATCCACCTTCAGGCTGTTTAAAATGATAGCACTTCCATAATGTCGCCCATCTCGCTAGCTTCCCGTTGAGGCCGACCAAATACCAGAGGCGCCAATGAATCCAAGCCGTCGTCTTCAGCCTCGAGGCTCAATGTGCTAGATATCGATCTCGAGGGAGAAATAGTCTTGAGGGAAGATGACGAGGGCGGAGGAACAGGCGAGAGGTATGCCGAGAGCAGCGCATCCAGGTTTGGCCCGCTCGAGAGCGTCGGCAGCACAGGTCGACTGATCCGTCTGTAATGTCTCGTGGTCTGCGGCTGCGCCGTCTTGGGGCGCGCAATCGTTGATTGAGAAGCTCTCTTGCTCGGCGTGCGCGTAAACAATTTGGTAAGCTTGAAGGACGACTTTCGAATCGAGGGTGATCGCGCAGGACCTTCTTTCGTCGTGCCTGGAGCTGTCGGGTGCTCGAAAAAGTCGATGCCGTGCGAGACGGGGATGTTGCTCGAGACGGTGTGGTTGAACTCGTCGAGTAGGGAGTGAATCTGCTCCTCGTCGAGGCCATCCACCAGCTCGTACAGCTGGTCTACGGAACCGCGGTGGTTCAGGTGAGGCGAATGAGTGTCGACCGCCATTCTTTCTTCAACAATAGTTATTAAGGCCTCTCATGAATGAATGAATGAATGAGTGAATGAGTGAGTGTGGGGAGAGGTGAACGATTGGTCAAAGCCCGAGTAGAAGAGAAGAGAAGAAACATAATAGATATTGTAAGGAGAGTGCCTGACTGAACTGACGGGCGGGTACCTGACATGGGTGTTTCAGCGAAATTAGGTTGGCTGCCATTTTTACTGCAACGGGCTAGTGCGCATACCATGTCCAGGGGGATCTTCTGATACCTCATCAAAACAGTCACGCATTGAAAGACAATGCCTTGGACTTTTGTAGTCATGCGACTTGGTTTTGGGAATGAAGGCATTCACGCTGACTGGGAGATGCTTGTTTCATGGCCACCAACACATACATATACAGGTACCAACTACACTGTATTTCTCTATTTTTAGCACTATTCTGTCTAGCCTTGCATTCTCAATTCCTTAGATCATTCACCAAATAAATAGTCAACACTTACATTATTCCTAAGCGATCTCATTCACTAACCATCCCGTAAATTCATTTCTTAAGGCTAGAGGTACCTAATCACGACCCACCTATCGCATTCAACAAGATTCTTTCATATGTTTTTATCGCTAATCGTTTATATATCGGACAAATAATAAAATGTCTCAGGCTATCCTCATATTTCATCCCTCTCATGGCTGTTTCCTCGTCTCCTTCGCTGTATCTGTCGGTGCATACCATCTGCTACCCTATTCCACTATTCCTCAAACTATAAAGTCAGGTTAGTATATTCAACAACAGCATATCGAGTCTCAAGGCGCACTTACCGATGCAAACCTAAATACCAGAAATGTTATAAATGAAAGATCAAACATACTCCTCCTACCAGTAAATACCACCGCCAACGAGCGTTATCCCGTAGCAAGTTTATGTTCATTCCCAATAGACTACACATAGCTTTGATTAGTGACCTAGATATACACAGCATGTGTTGTTCACTTACCGCTAAGAATGTGGCCGAAGAAAAGAAACACTGAAACCGTTAATTAGAATGCTTGGTTGACTATCTGAATAGGCGTTTCAGACTTCTCGCCATCGTTAATCCATTTCGAGCTTCCCTGATGGAAACTAGATTGAATTCCTACGCGAGGTTAGCCTCTGTAAAATGAATATACAAAGATGTCACTGACGATCTGGATCAGACGTTCGGATGCTTTCTCCAGCTCGTCGAGACGAACGCTGACGGTGTTTTTCAAGTCAAGGAGGGCGTCCTTCATATTCTCCAACGCACCAGCTTCGTCGTAGCTGGCGACATACCCTTCGCCGAATCGCATAGCCTCGTCATATTGCTGTTGAAGCAACTGTTGCGACTCTGCCCACACCTGCGCATTATCCAGCAACTTGGGTAAGAGTTCCTTTGTGTTTCCTGACGACCCCAAAACGTTCCTCTTCTAGACTTGTGTGAGTATATGTACTTAGAAATAGGGGGGAATACTTACCAGCTCGCGTAGTTTGACTTGTCCTCGATCACAGGCCCGTAGCCATGTATCCTTTAAATGCGCAATCAACTGCACGACGTACGTGAGTTGCTGCTCGGCAATCGTGAGCTCGGGCAGGTTGCTAAAGACAAGTACGGCTCGGGGCAGGCCTGCATTGATGCTCTCCTGCGCGGGAAGCATCCTCCACATGAACCCAACGTGTCTGGGATTTGAACCACCACAGAATTCAGATAGCCAGAGGAAAAGAGCAGGATAGTCAGCTTTCGATACCGATGAGAAGTTAAGCGATGCAAAGTAAGTCGATGCATCATCGCCATTGGGTATCTCTCCCAACCCAAGGCCACTGGCATGAGCATTCGTATCTGTGTTCAATTGTTGCTCAGTCGTTGCTGTGATGTCGAGCGTCTTGCAGTAGAACCTGAAGTTGTTTAGCGGTGAAAAAACATGGTTGTAGTCTTCAACTTACAGCAGATATTTCATCCCCATATCCTTCAGATCTTGCGCGGCCCAAGCCTCCACTAACTCGGCGTTTGTGATGAATTTCAGATATGTCTTGCCAAACTGCTCATACACAACCGTGATCTCCTTTTCAGGCTCGGGGCGAAAGACATCAAGGGCGCTCGCCTTGATTCCCTTCATGCTGGCTCCTGATTGAAGCAGAAGCTCAAACAGGTTCTGCTTGTCCTTGTGAACTGCGAGACTCAGGGGCGTTGATCCATCCCGATCCGTGCAGTTAACCTCGGCGTTCTTCATGATCAGCTCTTGCGCTACATCCAATCTGTCGTAGACCACGGAATGGTGTAGGAGCGTTCTGTCATGAACTCCCTGTGTGTCAACGTTGTAACCTGCTGAAAGGAGCTGCCTCAGCTTCACCACGTCGCCCTTTCGAACCAGAGCGACGGCAGTTTCTGTTTCATGATCGGCATCCAACAGATACACTGCCATGTCTTGGTGTCCATGGTCGATTGCCACCCACATTGGAGTTCTTCCTTTACCATCCTGTATCCTAGGGAGGTAGGTATTGGATCGGAGAATGGCACGGGCAACCCTCAGCAGACCCAGCTGCGCGGCCATGTGAAGCTCAGTGGTAGGTGTGTGTTCCTGTCGAAGAGCACCCGATACTAGAGAACCGTTACGCAAGAACTCAATCACATACTCGAGGTCGTCGCTGGAAGCTTCAGAAACATGTGTAATCCAATGTTTGGATGCATATTCGTAAAAGGGGTAGTTCGCCACTCGCTCCTCGTAGGCTGCATCCGTCACGCAAGGGGAATCCTCAAATTCTTTGGCAGACAAGTAGGCAATGCATGTCTTGGCCATAATCTCCTTGATGTTTGGGATCCAATTCAGTGTCTTCTTTTCGAAATGTGATTTGGCACAAGGGTGACAGAATTGAACGACCTTGCCGCTGCTTGACTCGTCGATGACGATCCAACCGTCGCATGATTCGACTATTGCCTCAATATCTTCTGGATCTTCGTCAAAGCCGATGACCTTTCGTGTGGGATCCATGGCCAGGATAATGGAAAGCTGGGTGGGTGTTAAGGGGGCTGCCGAGTGAGCGACCCATCCGAGAAGGGCCTTGGCGATTTTGCTCATGTTTGAAGATTTCAGTTCGTCTTGGAAGATCGTCTTGCAATGGTCTTTATCCGTTCCATCCAGGATTCTCTGCAATACTTCTTTTCGTTCATGGTCTCGTTCATGGTCTTGTTCTTGTTCTTGATCTTGATCTTGATCTTGTTCTTGTTCTGGCTGATTTGGCAGGTATTTCATCACAGCAGTCGCATGATGGAACCTAGACGTAATAAGGTTAATATATCAATGCGAGTCATTCATAATAGGATAGGATCATATACTTACATTCCATGGCTTTGTTGAGAGACCTGTTGGGTGTCATTCTCCGACATTGGATTGGCCTCGGTTGCCCGAGTAATATAGTTGGATATATCAGTCTCGCTCGCCACTACGGGATGGGTTGGAACGCGGCGATTCTGGATGAATTTCTTGACAGTTCTTGACGTGGTTCGTGACGTGAGAAGCATATTGACTCGGATGCTCGACAAGAACTTGAGCAGCTTCGATTGCTCAACCTCTTCGCAGCAGTCAAGTCCGTCGATGAGAACAAAAACCCAGGTATACTCCCTGGTAATCTGCTCAAACCTGTCTATCATCTCAGTCCATGTTGGCGGGTGTGTGGAGTCCTGCATCTGGCTCATCTCCTTGTAAAGCAGTGCTGTTATCACCGGAGAAAGCAGTTGGGTTGAGAGATGACTGAGAACTGCTGCGGCCGAGATGCCCTTGTTGCGACCACCATAGAAGACCGCCAGACCTTCCTTCTCGAGCGGCTCTTTCAAGCAAGGATATCTTGTTACCCTCATCTCGGGAAATTCAAACTCGATAGAATTCCTCTTCTGACGAAACATATCCTCGAGGGCGGCGGCAACGAGCGAGGTCATGGCCGTCTTCCCAGACCCCGGGCGGCCTGGGCAGAACAGGGTCTCTGCAAAGTTTGTCTTCCAGAGGAGGAACTCCTTGGACTGTAGGAACTGTTCACCGGCACTGGACTCGCGGACGTGCTGTAGCTGTTGATAGTGGATTCCCTTTTCATTCTTGGTCTCCTCATGTGAGCCAAACGACGACTCTGTGATCATATCTCGCCACTCTTCCAAGGTATCCTCATCTGGGATTGACCCCTTGACCTCGGAAACTTTGGTCAATGCTCTCTTGAGCACTGGGAGGTATTTTTCGCGTATCCGGTTGCCGTTGGGTCGTCCCAGTCTTTGTATCCATTTGATGAGTTCCTTGATAATGGTTTTCATGATGCAATCGATAGGTTCTGCTGCAAACAAAGGACGAAAGAACTCGCGGTAGTCCTTGATGCCGGCATCATATCTGGACTTCAATTCCTGGACCTTGTCGCGGCAGGTTTCAAGGTCATCGGGGGGCACTCTTCGTGGTACCGTTTCGTAAACCAAGTGTAAAACCCAAGTAATAGACGAGACATCCGGGACCAGCTCAGCAACTACCCGGAAAGGTGTCGGCAAGCCCTTGATGTCTTCAATCTCGGATTGAAGGCCCTTGAGCTCTTTTGAGATTTCTTCCAGAGGTTGAACTGCTTGCAGTCAGTTTGCATTCTGCTGTTGGGAGCGTTGAAGTTCACTTACATTCCATTCTGAGATACCACCTAGGTTCCATTTCAATATGCTATCCTGACTCCAATATGTGTAGTTTGTTGAAGTAATGTTTGGGATAAGATGGTCGGAAAGGGAGGGTAATGTAATGAGAAGAAACGAACAAACTTGAGAGGGACATGTTCCTTGGAGAATTTATATATAACTGTTTCTCCAGTCTCGCAAACACAACCATTGAGTGATTTGGCTGCACTCCAAAGACGCAACCCTACGTGGCGGGGGGCCTGAATGAACAAGTTATCGACTTTGGTTGATAAATGAAACCTAAGGCCTAAACGTGACCTGACTGAACATTTTGCAAACGCCGATTGGAGAAGATGTTGAAACGCGCACTATATCCTGCAGCTGTACAGCAAGATTGGTTAATGCAACAGGACATGGTGAGATGCCTATGCAGCATAGTCATCCAGCGGTTGGCCTCCGTGAGATTAGGTCCTATCAAATTACTACAGGTTTTTCATCTCCTTTGAGGCCTTTGCACGAGTTGTCAACCAAGTCATGCAGGAACATTCGCCCAATGTTCTTTTTATCAGCATCTTCTCTTGGGCATGAAGTACTTGATTGGTATATTTGCTGCTGAGAGAACTTCTATACTACTGATATGCTAACGTTCGTTGCTTGTAGCCACCATCATACTGAGCTTATGCTTGGGCTCAACCACTCGCCACACATGCCAAACGTGGCACCGTTCAACTCAAGGGCATACATAACTTGATACTGTCCTCCTCATATACAACGTGTGAGGCCATAACCATCTTCCATCAAAGAGTCACAGCAATATCACATGCTCTACTCTCTCTCTTTCCTCTTAACCATAATATGAACACCATTGGGCGGGTTATTAGCCTCGGCAATCCAGTAATTGGGCGGTCTCTTTCCCCCGTGCTCATCAGCAAATTTGATGTCATAGTTCCTCAAAACATAGGCCAGAATCATCTTCATCTCAAAGTCAACAAGAAACCGTCCAGGACACGCATGCTTTCCATGTCCAAAGGTCAAGAACTCTGGCGACGTCGTGACAAACGTGACAGGCGGTGCTTTTTCGCCGCGACTGGCCGCTAATTCACGAGCGTGGGAGAAGCGGAAGGGATCGTATTTAAGACCGTCTTCGTAGAACTCGTTGTCGGTCTGGGCGGGATGACTGATGAATGATATGAGGGATCCCTTGGGGATGTAGTGTCCGTCCTCGGTCTTGAAGTTGTCGGTCATGACTTTGCGGAATACAGCACGGCTGCCGAAAGAACCCAGACGGATTGACTCTCTAGCGACACTATCGGAGCGGGTCATGGATTGAATTGCGCTCTTTGTCCAATTGGCAGAGTCGTCAGATCCAAGAACACGATCCATCTCGTCACGCAGAACAGCCATCGTGTTAAACTCGGCATCAGACCCCAGAACATTTAGAAGCAGGTTGACGACTTGAATAGCGGTGTTGTGGATTGCTCCAAAGTTCTGAGCGATAACACGACGGACAAGAGTCTCTTCATCATTGACCTCATGCTGTCGTTCGCGAAGAGCATAGTGGATCATCATCTGGACTTGATCTTGTGGCTCGGGTTCTTCTGGGTGATTCTTGAGGTTGTCGAAGCGTTCTCTCAAGAGAGGAACAAGCCATTTCTTCACCTGCGATACTTTGGAATTGACCAGTTGTCCAAAGATTAAGCCTGTAAAGGGTTTCAAGATGCGTGGCATGCCACCTGTGAGACCAGCGTTCATGATGAACAGATCATTGGTGTCGAGCGCATTCTGGAGATACTCTTTATTCCGGCCTACATCATCAGCGATACACTACACTCGTTCAATCGACAGACACTTACAGAGTGGAACTCCGACTGTGAAGCGGCTCCCAGCTTGAGCGACGATCATCTTGACCGTCTTTCTGAGATCAATTCTCTTCCAATTCTCCGTATCTGTACCGAATTGCTCATCGAACACCACATGAAGCTCATCCTTCATGCTATTCGCGATCATCTCAATGGCGCGGTTCAAGTCATACTTGACGATGAGACCCTGCCACGGATCAACGACATACTTGTCGTGACCGAGTGACCAACTGACTTGGTCAACTTCAGCAAACGCTTGTGTCATGTCGAGGACATCTTCAGGTTGGTTGATGATCCCCTTCATTTGGCTCTGAGGTAGCAGGACTTCTTTTCTCACGCCGAAGCCTGGAATCACAACGGGTTTGCCTTTCTTGAGGTACTGCATTGTAATGGTCAGTGCTGTTAAATGAGAGGAGAGTGTAAACGCACGCTATGGTATGCTTCGTAGTAGAGGTTTTGGCAATCGGTTAGGTAGGCCCATCGCGTGCGAAGACTGAAGCCACGAGCACCCTTGGGCTCTCTTATGAGAGGAATATCCGGAGGATACGGGACATTGATGAGCTTCTCGGTCACATAGAGGGCAATGAGTAGAAGCACAGTGACTGAGGCAATGCCCAGGGGGCTCATCAGACTAGGCAGAGAGGCCAATGGCAAAAGCCACAGGTCAGCATTGGAGGAGGACATGGCGAACATTGATGAGAGAGGAACCTAGCTTAACGAGAAGCAGCGAGGAGCTATTTAATACATGATATCCCACTGGATAACGGGATAATGCCATGGCTGTGCGTAAGCGCCTACGGCATCCGGAACTTGACATGAAAGAGTCCGACAAGAGTCAAAAGATGTAAACGATGCGCTGAGGAGGCGCAGGTGCTCAGATCAGGGGTGTTGATCCTTGCTCCTTGACCAGATAGCGTCTTCACGATGTAGTAGTGCTGACGGCTAAGGTTTGATGGCAGGAATATGGACTTAGCACAGGCCGTAAGATCCAGATATCAGAGAATCGGTTCAATGGTCAGAAGCGTCCATTCTGACATTACTTGAACAATTATTAAAGTCACATGTTTACTCTGCATATCCGTATATCGTAGCATTACCCGAGTTACCTCTTTGATCTTGGTCCCTGGCTATGATGCTACCCACCTCGGGGCATGATGACAGGAACATGCCCGCACATCGCGTTTCCTGACTCTTGATTTGAGGGTTCCCGGAGGATCAATTGACTAAATTTCGTAAGCAGAGTGAAGGCTGTCACACGTTTTGATTGGAAACGAGTACGAATATGAGCGCGGTGTTTAACTCAACTTGGTCATAGAGCTGATATCGAGCTTGACTGTAAGCAGTAGAGTCGGACCTGGGCATATGAAGGACAAGCAAAGTTCAGTTTAGGGCAAAGAAACAACAAAAACATCACTCGAGAGCTCCATAAATACTAAATCACAAAGGACTAAATAAACAAATTGCTCTGTTCAAAACTCTGGAGTGCAGGGTAACCATCTCCACCAGTTTCCAGAGTGGATGTCTCTACTCCGTAAAAACCCACCAAATTTAAACTCTCGGCCACCCACTTCAACCCTCCACCACAGAAAAACTTTCAACAGGCCATCCCAGCTTTCTTTTCATATATAAGCCGTAATACAAACACGATATTACAACAAAACAGATTGGGCCCGGTTAGCTCAATCGGTAGAGCGTGAGACTCTTATGAGTACGCGATCTCAAGGTTGCGGGTTCGACCCCCGCATCGGGCTATTCCTATAAAAAACATCTTTTTTTGCTATCTTCCCACAATATTAGACTTTTACAAATATTCTGTCGTTGATTCTTTTTGCAGTAAACAAACAGTGTGCTATCTCTTTGTGGTGATACCCCTCCATCGGAAGTGCGGGGCCGAAAGATGGCGGCTGTTATCAGCTGTTACTAACTTTCCCTTCTACATCGTCATCATCAGCACAAGACATGACTCGTTGAACAACAGACGCCCATTGCCTGTGATATACCTAAAGATTGACTGGATACTTCAATCATCATGGCGACAGACAAGCCTTTTAAGCCTGCGCTCATCATTGTCGACTTCCAAGAGGACTTTTGCCCGCCTGTGAGTAGTTCTCCTTGATCCTCGTTGGAACGGTTGAGGGATGGGTTGGGATAGTTGCAAGTGAAGTCTGGGCATACCCTACATTCACATCCGACATTGGGAGTCAATTGAGGTTGGAGGGAAAAGGGTGACCTCTGCGATGCTACATGAGTCTAGTTGCTACGAAACCACCAGTATAAGTGTACTGGAGACCATGTTGTTCAATATACAATGCTCTGAAAAGTTCATCACCAAAGGGCCTACTACAAACCAGCTAACACCTCCAGTCCGGCTCCCTCGCCGTCCCAGAAGGCCGCTCCATCGCTCCCACAATCAACGCCCTCACAGCCCTCCCCTTCCCTCTCATCCTAGCCACAAAAGACTTCCACCCTGAATCCCACATCTCCTTCGCCTCCAACCATCCCTCCGCAGCCCCATTCACATCCAGCACCACAATCCACCACCCCCGCGATCCCTCCCGCAGTTACACGACCACCCTGTGGCCCACGCACTGCGTTCAGGGCACGCCCGGCTCGGAACTTGTCCCGGAGCTGGATGTCTCGCGTCTCCATGCTGTGATTGAGAAGGGCCAGGATGAGAAGGTGGAGATGTATAGTGCGTTTTATGATCCGTTTAGGGTCACTGATAGTGGACTGGCGGGCATGTTGGGCGAAGAGCTTGTTACTGATGTTTTCGTTGTTGGATTGGCCGGTGATTATTGTGTTAAAGCGACGGCTGAGGATGCGGTCAAGGAGGGTTACACGACATGGATAATCAACGAGGGGACGAAGCCAGTCATGCCTGATAAATGGGAGGAGTGCAAGAAAGGCATGGAGGAGAAAGGGGTCAAGTTCACTTCCATTAATGGAGACGCTGTCGCCAAAGTAAAGGCATACGCATGATTAACAAAAAAAAAGGATTAAATTGAATTGTGAAGCGGTACTTGAACATACTACCGCTCATATTGCATCTTTCGACGACTGTATATATGGACGCTTTCCGTGACCTTTCCAGAATGTCATGTCCCATGCAGAAACTCCATGCTGCAACCTAGACCATGTGTCATACATGCTCACGTCTATAAACTTTTTTCAACATCCGCTCGCCTCTACTCCTTCAAATGCAAAACAGTCCTTTATCGCTTCGACCTTTGAATCGCAGCAGCGCTCATCGATGTTGTTGACCCTGAGCGCTCCTGAGCATTAGTCATGGCCAGAGAGACGGGTGTCATGGGAGCGGGGGTGGTGCTGCGAGAGGGGGCGGCACTTCGGTTGTGCTGCATATGAGCCTTGACAAGATGTCCGGCAGCCAGGGCACTGCACAGAGAAAGCTCGCCCGCAAGGACAGCCGCACCGATGATGCGGGCCAGACGGCGGGCGTTGTCACCAGGGTTTGTAGGGTGAGAACCTCGAACACCAAGGATATCAAGCATGGCGCTTTGGGGCTCAAGGATAGTACCACCACCAAGAGTTCCGACCTCGAGCGAGGGCATAGACACAGAGATCTGAAGAGCTCCGTTAAGGCTTTTGAGGGTTAGCATCTGTCTGCATGGTCTAATGTCTGGGTCAAACTTACTTCTTCATAATGGTGATACAGTTGGCGCTCTCAACAACCTGAGCAGGGTCCTGACCAGTGGCCAGGAAGATGGCGGCCACAATGTTGGCAGCGTGTGCGTTGAAACCACCCACTGAACCAGCCATGGCGGAACCGATCAAGTTCTTGGCAACGTTGAGCTCGACCAGAGAATCGACATCACTCTTAAGAACGCTGCGAACAACCTCACCAGGAATGATGGCCTCAGCAACAACACCCTTGCCACGTCCGTCGATCCAGTTGAGGGCCGCGGCCTTCTTGTCCGTACAGTAATTACCAGAGACAGAGATGATCTGCATGTCGTCGAAACCTCCCTCGTTGGCCATGACGCTGAGAGCGTGCTCAACACCCTTGGAAATCATGTTCATACCCATAGCGTCACCGGTGGTGGTCTTGAATCGAATGTACAGGTTGGTGCCAGCAAGAGCAGTCTTCATGGACTGGAGTCGGGCAAAGCGACTGGTCGAGTTGAAAGCCTTCTTCATCATGTCCTGACCATCCTCAGAGTCGAGCCAGAGCTTGGCAGCACCAGCGCGCTCCAGAGTCTCAAATGCAACACAGGGACCACGGGTCATACCATCAGCAGTCAGGACAGTAATGGCACCGCCACCAGAGTTGATGGCCTTGCAACCACGACTGGCACTGGCAACCAAGACACCCTCAGTAGTAGCCATGGGGATAAAGTAGCTCTGTCCATCGATGACAAGAGGACCGGCAACACCAACAGGCAGGGGCATGTATCCAATAACGTTCTCACAGCATGCGCCAAAGACGCGCTCCCAGTTGTAGTTCTCGAAAGGCAGCTTGGATCGGTCGAGCGAGTGGGTCAGGTCGGTGGTGGCCTTGTTGCGGGCGATAATGCTACGTCGAATCTTGACAGCGCGAGTAAAGTCACCGAGAGTCTTCTCAAGAGCGTAACCGGGGATCTTGCCACGCATGGACAGGGAGACAACCTCCTCGTCGTTCATCTCACGGACGCGCTTCTCGGCCAATAGCTTATCGAGTTCCTCGTTGCTTCGCTTGGGCATGCTGGCAGGGCGAGCCTTGGTCATGTGAAAGCCATCGGCCTCATCGTCGGTAATAGCAGGAGTGCTAGGCTGGGTTCGCATGGGCGTAGGAGGGGTGTATTCGCCGAGGGGAAGAGTAGCGGAGCCGGTGTCGTTGAACTGCTGCGCTCGGGCAAGCTCGTGTCGGTCGATGCTGTGCTCGGGAACATGGGGGTCCTTGATTCCCCAGCGGGCAACGTTGAAGAGGTAGCCGTTAAGAGCGACGCTGAGAGCAAGCGCAATGACGATCCACTTGGAGAGAACAGGGTCCTCGAGAGATTTGAGAATACCGCCAACCATGCGGCCGCCAACGCCGTAGCCGTGGAAGTGGTGGTGGAAAGCATCGCTGTAGCTGGCACTGTTGGTAGCTAAGCCCAGGCCGTAGTGGATCGATGGGTACTCGAGCTCGTACTTGATGGGAGTCAGGACAGTAACCAAGGTAGGTCGGTTGTTGGCTCTGGCAGTAGCCAGAATAGCATCTAGGCCGTTGGAAGCAACCTTGAAGGGATCAACGGAGAGAGGAGAGACAACACCGCCAAGGCTGCTGGCCCAAGTTCGGAGAGTGGACATGGACCCGGGGTTTCGGAACGGAATCGAGCAGAGGTTGACGATGTTGACCAAGACGAAACCGAGGATCATCAGGACCTTGAACTTGGGGATGCTGCTGCTCTTGCGAGAGAACAGAGCGCTGTCGCCCTTAATACGGGTCCAGTCATCATCTTCCTTGGCCACGTTCTCGGCAACTCGGCGACTGACACCATCATCCTCAAGAGCCATACGCATATCAATATGGCGCTTGATACGGTTGATCTCAAGCTTGATGCTGAGAATGCCAGTGTAGAAGGTGAAGAGGAGGATGAAGTCGAAGAACAGAGTCCAGGCAGCCAAGAAGCAGAAGTGCTGAAGACCACCCTGAACACCAGAAGCAGCGCCAATGACGAGAATGACGATCTCGATAGCGTAGTCGCGGATGATCTCGAAACCCTTGTCCTTGATGGCGGCTTGAACAGCGTACTGAATGACATTCTGCATGGAGCGCTCAGGAGATCGCTTGCCAGACTTGGAGTTCTGAACCTGAATGCGTCGGTGCTCAATGGCGTGAGACATGACAGCGCGGGTCAGAACAATGTTCTTCTCGAAGCCAATGGTGACAACCAAGAAGGGGAGACCCTCAGACAGAAGAATGACGCTGATGGGAACGCCCAACTTGGTGGTGACCACGAGACCGAAGAGGAAGGCAAACACCGACGAGAAGATGGTGCAGATACCCAGCCAGAACTTGGAACCCATCTTGCGCATGGACAGGAAGAGGGAAACAAAGGTGAGGTGCATGGCGATGTAACCCAGAAGCATTATGACAATGTCGAGGGTCTCGGCGTTCTTGAAGAGATCAAGGAACTCGGTCCAAGCATTGCTGGCCCATTGAACGGCATTGTTGCGGGTGTTGACCTTGGCAGCCCTCATGATCCATGTCTTCTTCTCGCGTCCGTGCTTGGTCTCAATCTCGACAGCATCCTCGTTGGGGATCTCTTGTGTAGCAGCGAGGAAGTCGGGGCCTTCAGCATATGGAAGAGCGTAGGCGAGAATACTGTCCTGAGAGTAGGCGGTGAAGGGGTTCTGGGTGGAGGGAAGAGACGTGATAGTCAGGTTCTGAGGGATAGGGACGTGTTGAGAACGAGGAGCAGTGCTGGACGATTCGGCAGAAAGGCTGTCAGGGAAGACAAGAGTCAAGAGGGCAAGGTGGTCGGCGACTGCGCCAGCGACGGCGACAGAATCCTGCTCGACAGCCTTCCAGTTCCAACTAGTCTCTGGTCCTGCGCGTAGGACTCTGCTGCCTTCGACGAGGGAAGACCAATCGGCCTTGCCAACCGAAACATCGGTGTTGAATAAGCTTTCCTGAAGAAGCCCGATGTATGATGTGCTCGCAAGAACAGCGGCGACGACAACTGTGTGGATCGGGTGGGAGCATGCGAGGCGGGCGAGGAATTGAGGGATGGGCGTGAGTCGCTTGGAAACCCACGAGGGTGTAGTCTTCTCGGCGGCTGGAGCCTCACCGCGGAAGCGCTTTGGCAGAAGAATCGAAGCCATGTTATCGGATTCGGTTCGAGGATTGGGGGGTTATTCGTCGATGTTGTTCACCACATTGATCTCGATCTAAGCGCAGGTGTAAGTCTGGGGGAAGAGGAAATAATCTGGAGGCGGGAGGGGTATTTGAAGGAGCCATTGAAGGTAGCAGAAGGAAGTAATGGTTGCAATGATGGAGCAGGTGACGAGTATGGGCGAGGCTTAGGCAGATACAATGTATTACTTACGTTCCCAAGTGATAGTGCTATCCTATTGCTTCAAAGTATTGAGGCGGAGGGTGGTGGGTGGAGGGGCAAGGCGTTGAGGCCGAGCTGAGCTGACCAAAGCTGGGACAGCCACAGAAAAAAAAAAGGACGAATCAGAGCGTCGACACACAGAGGGCGACCACCAACTGGACAAGGCAACAGAGAAGAATATCTCTGGGTAGAGAGGAAGCGAGTACGATGAGGGAGGTAGAGGGAAGAAAAGGGAAGGAGAAAAAAAGAGGTAAAGTAAAAGGGGGACGGGAAGAGGGTGTGGAGGGAGAATTGTGTTGGGTTGGGTTGGACAAGAAGGCGGGAAATGATGGAGACCAGCCGGAAGAAAGTGGAGGGATATTCAATTGGAAGTGTCGGTCGGAGGGTAAAAGGTCGTAGGATCATAGGTTGAGGGGCCGAACCAAAGCCTGCCATGCCAACTCAATTCATCATCAAAAAATTAATAGGTACCGTTGCAGTAAAGCCGGGCGCTAACTGAGTGTGGAGAAGGTTAGTACTGTAGCAGGTTGGTCTCTGATCTTTTATCTGCTTGTTACTGTACTGTCTGTTGGTAGACTAACATCTAGATCCTGGGTTAATGGCGGCGTCTTCTGAAATTACTACATTACCTACGGAGTAGTATGTATGTATTATCATGTCTCCAGGAGCATAAAATGCCATCACCGCCCTGGGATGTAATGTCTGACTGGTCAATTGCACTGCCAATCCCCGAACAATCCAATCGGACGCCCTGTGTCATCACGGTACATTACCACAACCTGCAAGATTCCGCGCTGGGGACTGTCCCTGGCTGTACCTGTACCCTGTACCTCATCTTGGCTCCATTGATGCATTGCTGGCAGGTAGGCACGCTGTTAGTGGCTTGTAGAGACTGATGTGGCGTACTTACCGCGTGGCCGACAGGGAAGACCTGAGTAAGTTGGCTAGGTCGGTCTTCTTTCAAGGGCGATCATAATGCGAATATTCCGCTGTCAAGTGACTGAGAATACGGCAGCTCAAGATATTGTTCTCAGCACGGGCTGACATATTCCTCCACCAACTGGTCTTGCGCGAATATCTTCTTTGTTAACGATGCATAAATGCAAAAGCTAAACGACTGCAACCATTTTTGTGATCCATCAACAGAAACTGCTTGATTCTAGGTATTGCAGCCACGTGCATCGCATCGCTGTCATGCCGGTACCTTGGGTTGGATACTGGAGCTTATCTCCCTGACCTTTAGGTACTAGAGCTTACCTATCTCCCTGGCTCGTAATCGTAAAAGCCGAATACGCAAATACCACTAAAACACTACCAAGACTGTCGTCACCGGACGCGGGAGCAATTAAAGACGATAATTAACCAAGTTTTCCGGTATTATCATTACTCGTGTAAGCTTCAGCTAAGCAGCTATCCATGGTTTTTAATACTCATAACCGAGGCGCAGCTTTGACATTCGAATTATGAATTGAACGCGTGATTCGGACAATCGTAAACGTAACCGCAGCGGGAGGAAAGTGGAGGGATACCCCTGATCATCCACTTTCGAGGCCAACCGAAAATGTATCTATCTACAACTGTACATGCATACTAGTAATTCAATGTCTGGGCGGGCTGTTTGCTGTCAATCTCCATCTGGAACCTGGAAGTGAGACGCAAGTGAGCCCAACAAGACGTAGCATTTCTTGTGGGTTGACCTTTGTCAATTGGTTCGGATGCGAAAGTATATTTTTCACGATAATGCGTGTTACCAGCTGTACAAACAAACAAACAAACAAACAACTCCAACAAGTCCTGAATGAAGCTCTCAAAATGCTAACGAAAATTATCGCCGGTCTTGCCCGTAAAGGGCGCTTGTTGTACGTAAAAAGTCCCACCTTGTTCTTCGTCTTGGCGCTGCGTTTCGACCCACGCCTTATCAATCAGTGTTTTTGTGCCACTATCACCATTTGAGGCTTCAAAAGCAAATCCTCCGCGCTAGCAACACTTTGGTGGGGTATCAGGTGCTGAAAACCTGCGATCTAGGTCTCTAGTCGATTCAATTATGCTCAAAAGTTTATATTAATAAGATTTGTCACCTTAGGCTAAGGTTATTGAGGCTCTTGAACGGATATACGGATGAGAGCTTTTGGTGGTGAGGCTTCCGAGACTGCCGTTCAGTCGTTGACCCGCAATCGGCTATTGATGCTCCATGATTTCTGACCAAAATGCCGAGAAATATTGGTTTCTGATTTGGGTACATGAAGCGAGCCATTTGACCCTCTGTATGCACGCTCTTTTGAACCTGCATATTGGTGACACTCAACGGTTTTTGCCAAGTTGGAAGTCCAGGTGTCGGCTGCGGCAGTCAAGTGTCTCGGAACCAACATGTTTGACAAGTCTTATGATCTGAAGTTTCAAGGCGTGAATTGAACTTCACCAAGGGTCATTACCCAAGCGAGCCTGGCGAGCTGCCGGCATCTTTCGACCAGACTCGCCTATACGTAAGATCAACACGCTCATCGATCCCCGTCCAGAATGCAATCATTCTCGTAAGTAAACCCGTCATAGATATACCTGCACCTTGCTCTTTGCAAACGTGAAACATCTTGGGTTGCAATACCTCAATCACAAAGATATTGACGCCGGTAATTTACGGCTCAGTGCATCCATCGGCTGCAACCCGGATCAGCGCAAACCATGACACAATGATGGACACACGTCGGTGGTTTTGCTTTGCAGACTAGAACCAACAGCTTTCCCATGTTGTTTATGATGCAAGAATGGTCTTTAAAAGAGAAACCCTTGTTGTGGTCGAACCCTGACCCGGCCGTTGGAGGTCCACCCCCCGGAAGCTCTTTGCGGGGCCGTAGACCCTGAGGTCCGGAATATGGAGTATCATATCATTTATACATTTTCTCAGTGGCATTGTTCGGGTCGAACAGGTAGGTTAACGAAGCGTACTGAGTGTCGTGAGATGAGGATATCTTGGTACAAACCCAAGAGGAGTCTTCATTGGACAGAGAAATATGTCTTGTCCAGATCATTCGAGGTTCAAGACATCCAAACAAGCATGTTTAGAGATTGTATCGGGTGGCGGCGCCTAGGTCAGTGATAAGAGCGATTTCTTTCCCTTGAACCCCGTCGCGCTACGGCAGCTCAACGGCCTACGAAGGCCGAGACCTCCCTGGCATGATATGATGTTTGCGTAACTGTTGAGACATGAAGAAAAGCCCTGGCAATTTATGCAAACATATCACAGTCGCCAATTGATCTCAGGATGCCATGGACAATAGCACACCGCATATAGAGATCACTCAAAGCTACAAAACAATGATTGCCGCGAACCGATGCCTTCCGGAGCTCAAAGTCCTTTCTCCGTGACAAGCAACGGCCCGCTTCCGATGGATGGCCGGCCCACCCGGTCTCACGCCAACCAAACATCATACGATGCTTCTTCCTCAGCACTTTTCATTTGTCCACGACCTGAGGCTGAAAAAAAGCTCAAACAAGATGATTGAGAAAAGGTTGGTGCCGGGCTAATGTGCGTGATAAGTCGTCATATATGTGTGTCTTGTAATGGATGGACCGGCCCGTGGATCGGTTCGTCCTTGATGAGGCCAGGCCAGGCCAGGCCAGGGAGGCCGGTCATAAATTTTCATCCTTCTCTCGTGATCTTTCTTTCTCCCCGGATACTCTATCGTTGTTTTCCCAAGCTAGCAAAGCTAAACTGCCGTGAGCATTGTCGGAAGATAAAAAAGCAAACGGGTCTTTTACCAATTATATGCGTTCCAATCTGCGTCTCACAGACCACCAAGGATCCTTCGTCTATTTCTCGCTTGCAGATCACAACGCTCCCTGGTCCAGAGTAAGCCAAATCGAACGACTATTCACTGCACACACAGATTGGGGATGGATGACAAACACGATGGCTCTAAACAAGCGCCCGATGAGAACAACGGCGTTATTAGCCTCAGCAACAGCCCCGAGAGTGCCAATGGCGCCGATGCAAAGAGCCCTCATGTGTGGCTCGTCGGCGGCGGTATTGCTTCTCTTGCTGCCGCCGTCTTTCTGATTGAAGATGCCCATGTCCCGGGCGACCACATCCACATTCTCGAGGCATCCGCAAAGGCAGGTGGATCAATTGCAACATTTTCGAAGCCGTCATGGGGCACGGGGTACCGAGTTTCGGCGATTCGGAAGATGAGCCTCACATATCACTGCTTGTATGATATGCTGGAAAAGGTGCCATCTGATATTGAGGGAGAAACACTGGCCGCCAAGCTGAATCATTTCAACCAAAAGAGGAAGAAACTGGGTGCATCCGGAACAAGACTGGTGAGGCAGGTCCTGGATGATCATGGAAATGAGAAGCCCGAGGCCGTGGACGTGAGCACCATGGGCTTGAGTGTCAAGAACCAGTGCGACTTGATGAGAGTGGTTCTCGAGACGGAAGAAGAGTTGGAAGGGCTTGAGATCCAGGCTTTGTTCGAGCCAGACTTTTTTGAGACCAACTTTTGGGATTTGTGGTCATCGCTGAATAGGTTTCATCCTTGGTGTAGTGCTGTCGAGTTCCGGCGATGTCTTCATCGTATGCTGCATGAGTTTCCCAACATGGGGACGCTATCTGGCGTGGAACAGGCACCCGAAGAAGACTTTGAAGCGATTATCAAGCCATTGACACAATATCTCAAGGCGATGGAGGTTGAGTTTCGGCATGGTGAGTTGAGCTGGGTATTTATTCGAAGGGGAATTGGCTGACCTGTGTAGGCACTCAAGTTAGCGGTCTGGAGATCGAGGATGTTGGATCTGACTTCCGAGTTAGTGCCCTGAAGACATATCAAGACAACAAGCACATCCTCCTGACACTGGGGGAGGATGACCTTGTCTTCCTCACGCTAGGTTCACTCACATCTGGTATGGGCTACGGCACAGATAGCCAGCCTCCGCCGACAATGGAGCTTCGTGATTCAGCACCACACGAGCTCGATCCCTCATGGACCTTCTGGGATAGACTTGCTCTCGATCGCCCAAACATATTTGGCAACCCAGAAGCCTTCTTCGACCGCCCCTCAAAGTCTACTTGGCTCTCCTTCACTGTTACCCTTCGCGACCCCGTCTTCTTCGAACATTTGCGTAACTGGACTGGCACACTCACCGGGGCTGTGCCTCTGATAACCTTCCGCGACTGTCCCTGGATGTTATCACTCACAATCCCTCAGCAACCATATGTGAAAGATCAACCTGAGGACATTTATGTCTTTTGGGGTTACGGGCTTTTCCCCGATCAGCATGGCCGATATGTCAACAAGCCCATGCTTGACTGCACAGGCGCCGAGATCCTCACCGAACTGCTTCACTTGATGGCCTTCCCGCTCCAACCAACACTCGAGCGCTCCATCACAATCCCGTGCCTAATGCCCTTGATCGGCAGTCCATTCCTCACGCGCAAGAAGGGCGACAGACCGAAAGTAATCCCCGACGGGAGCAAGAACCTGGGACTTATGGGCCAGTTTGTCGAGGTTGAGCGTGAAGTGACGTTCACGATGGAGTATTCGACACGGTCGGCGCAGCTGGCTGTGTATGGGCTTATGGGCTTGGATAAGAAGATCCCGGGGGTGCAGGGCGAGGATCATTCTGTCTTGACGTTGGGAATGGCGTTGAAAACGATGATGACTTGAGAGCAACGGGAGGGAACTGGATCGGAAAAGGCGTAAGGAAAAGTAATAATGATGTAGAGGACTGGGACATACTTGGCTTACTCATGTGTATAACTAGTGTGAAGGATACTTGGATGTCTTGGGATGACGGTCGCATGCATGTAATGTTAGTACTTTGATGGGTGAAGGTTTGTTTCGGGGACGGCTTTAATATCGGTCGTGTTTGTAAGGGGTAATTTGTATCAATACCAATGCAGCGTGAAAGAACTTCATTAGGCACCTATCTTTCATGCAAAGTCGAGCTTTTATACAATCGTCTCCATTCTTTCGTATTCTTTTGTGCTTGTGACATATGCATCTGGAGCATATTAAGCCTGCCTCTGCCCAACACTCCGATCCAACCTCTTTTATATATATTCATAAATGCCTAGTAACGCATTGTTCACCTCGCGTATCTATATTCCTAGTATTAACAGCATTATATGCCAAAAAGCTAATGTAACCTCATGCATCCGAGTGGTTTCGAACCGATTGCCTCCCCGATAGCGCCAGCCCCAACAAGGGCCCTACTGCCCAAGCTCCTGTCTCCTGTCGTCATTGAGCCTGAGGCTGCGATCTCATAATTTGTCTGCCCTTTTCCTCTTCTCCAGTTCCCCCGGTAACGAATTGAGCTAGCCTCCCACTGCTCCTCTTTTCTCACCTTCATCATTTGCACCCCAACCATCACACACTTCTAACACTGCTATCTCCGCTGCCTTGTTCGAGATTGTCTATATCTTTCTTTTCTGTGTCTCGCTTACTGTCATTTGCACCGCCGCCACAGTCATGGCGTCCACGCAGGAGCACATGCAGTATGTTGCCCGGATGCAGCTGACGTATCTCACCGAGTGGGAGGAAGCCAACCCTGGAGAAGACGTGCTCCCGCAGTTCATCGTCGACTTGATCTCTATCCGTACTCACCTCGAGGCTGTGGCTGCGGGCGCCGTCTCCTTCAACGAGAATAGCATCGATGCTTGGGAGAAGTCTCCCCATGCCCCTCTTGCTTTCATCCCAGGTAAATGAATCCAACACTTTCATCTCATCACTCAGCTGATCTCTTCCTTCAGACGATCTTCATGTCGCAAACCCAGACCGGCTGGGGGATTCCGAAACGACTGCCTAGGAGCAGTCTTCCAACATCTCCAAGGCTGCTACTGTTGCATCTTCTCCCGTCTCTTCCGGTGGTGATGTGACTTCTACTCCTGCACTCACTACCTCTGGGACCCCTTCTATGGTCGCCTCCTCTGAAGCTGGGCCTCAACACGTCGATGCTGCTCTCCAAGGTAATGAGTGTTACCCTAGTGACATGCCGGACCCTAGCTAACACCTCTTCAAGATGAACTTGAGCCTGACATCTACTCCGACCACAATGCTGGCGCCCCTCAGAAGTCTGACATGGCTTCCAAGATGGTGGAGTTGAAGAAAGGCAAACTCTCCACGGTCACATCCAATGCCCTGTCCTTCCTCCTCAAGGCAGACGTTGGACATATCCTGAAGACCCAGGCTCACGATGCCACTCAGTCAACCTCTTCTGAAGAGGCGATCCTTGAGACTACTGTCAACCCGGAGACATCCAAAGTGGAGAGTGCAGAGAACGAAACTTCATCCACAGAATCAATTGTCAGCAAATCGGAAACCGTTCCCACTTTCCGTCATGATGATGAAGATGGAGAAGAAGACCTCATTTCTTTCGATGATACCCCTCCTGTTTCTACCGCATCTGTTTGGGGGAGTGCTGAAGACGTCTCTACCCCCCAAAGCCCTGCCTCTGAGGCCTTTGAGGACATCAATGTGGGCAATATTTACCCTGACGCGGCTACTGAGGCCAGTCTTGACTCCATGGTTGAGATCACACCCGTTCGTTCAGCTGAAGCTGCTCCTGCCCCTCCTTTTGCATCAACCGGGGCAATTTCCGAGACCGCTGACAACGCTTCTACCCCTCAAAGCCCTGTTGCCGAGAAACCTGAGAACATCGAGAGCGAAAATGTCGACTCTGACACTACTACTAAGGCTGAAGACATGTCTTCTCGCCCGATCTTAGCTACTGGGGCCAGTCTTGGCGCTGCGGTTGAGCTCACCCCTGCTGCGTCGGCTGATACTACTACTGTCTGTCTTACCAATCCTTCTCCTCCCTCCCCTTCTTCTTCTACTGTTGTTGTTGCTGCTGCTGCTGGGCCTCCTGCTTGTCCCCCGATTGAGGGAGACCATGCGACCTCTATTCAACGGGTCCATGAGGATGACAGTACCCTCAAGTGCTTCAAGTGCAGCAGTGATTGCGCTGGCGCTGTGATTAGATGCGCTTGCACTCATCAGTATTGTTCTGATTGCCTCTGCCAGCTCGTCAAGTGTTCTATTCAAGACCTGGCCCCATTCCCCCCTGTCTGCTGCGAACTTCCTGTTCCGGTCGACATCAACTCTTCAACCTTTGATGAGAACATCCTACGTCTATTTCTCGCGAAGAAGCTCGGTTCATCTATTGTCGATGGAAAGCTCGCCTCTGTGACCTCCCCACCTGGAGAGGAAACCTTTGCTCGTATGGAAGAAAAGTCCCAGATGCCTCCTACCAAGGAAATTGAGGTCTGCCACGAGGAAAACGAAACCAAGTGTCATCTGTGCCAGCGAGTCATCAACAAGGATGGTTGTATGTTATTCCCAGTCGTTGCACTTCATACTCAGCTAACATTACTCCTAGTTTGCCCTGACTGTTGCTACCGCTGTAACCGAAAGCGAGGTGACTGTGATTGCCCTTGGTGGCAGGAACGCCAATACGACCAGATTGTCAAATCTGGCACCCACGAGGCCTCATTCGCCCAGAAAACCTGGAACCGGCCTGGGAAATTCCAACCTAGGAAACTCCAGCCTGGGAGATTTCCTACACGAGGCCCACGCCCATTTGCAGGGATGTTTCATCGCAACTCTACTGCTCCTCGCCTCGGGAAGCATGACAATGTTTGCAAACACCAGAATCTAATCTATGTGAAACGGCCTGGTCGATGTTTTGATTGCGGGGAGTGCCTGCCCGGCTTCATGTGGCTTTGTGATGGTTGTGGCTATTCAGTTTGCAACAGATGTGAGAAGAAGCGGCGCCAGGGGGTATCGAAAATTCGATGAAGATGGAAAGAATATTAGGGGGTCAGGATTATGGTGCTAGGATGGTGGGATGGGATTTGTCAGTCGATTGTGGTAAAATTCGTCCTGCCTTTGATACGACTAGATGCTGTAGTCTGTAGATGGAATGTTGCTGATGGCTGAAAGTTTGGTCTTCCCACATCCTACATTAGCTGTGTATTTAACTTCCTTTAAATTCGCCGATTTTTATCTTCATATCTACAGCATGTAAAGAAACGATTCATCCACTTCTATCACGAAAGGGTTGACATCGCTGGCCTAAACTGATCATATCATACGCCAAGTGAGTGGCTTCAAAGCCTTGTCTTTGGGGCATCAGTGTATTGGCAACATGGTGTTAGAGCTTTGCGGGCTTCTAAGCCTACATGGTAGCAAATTCATTCATCCACTCACGTTGAAGTGACGCCTCTCGTTGGCGCGCTGCAATCTCTGCCTCATAGCGATCGAGCAACCTGACAGAGAGCTCACTCATAGCTCGACGTCGTGCCAAATTGGCCGAGCATTCCCTCTCTAAGTTGCGTTGCATCTTTTGGTGCCCCCTCTCGCCTCGCAGATGTCGCTTCGGGGCTTCCGGACTTTCCTTCGGACCTGGTACATGTACAACGAAATTTGATGACAAGCCATGGCATTTCTTTGAATGACAAGTCGAAACTCATTTCATAAGGGCAGTTGTAAGTTCTCCATACGTGACCACCAGCCTTTTCAGGGAGCAAGGTGCTTCTATGACAGATGATATAGGAATCTCGTCACCGTAAGAGATACACTCTTTGTTTTCAGCAAGTTGTGAACCATTTGTTGGCGGTTCACGCTCTTCTGTAGCAGATAACAACTCACTGTTTAGCTAAGTACTAATCTAGGTGGGTGGTCTTGGCTAAACCTCAGGGGAGGCCAGATCTTGTCACCATTGATCGCTGTACCAGTTAACCTTCGCCTTGGGGACAAGAACACCAATGTGATCCCAGATGTCGAGAGCACTCGGATCGTCCACCTGCATCGCGCCATCCCTACTTACTAAGTAAGCGAACCCAGAAGCACTATTAAGAATGCAATCCTGGGCCACAAGGATATGCGACAAGATGTCTATCTCAACGTACTCCTCCTCATTGTAGTTGTAGAAGATATGTCGATACTTTTCGGCTTGTTCTTGGGTTTGACACGTAGGATGTGATTCGTAATCGTGCTCAATGAGCCACAGCTTTGTCTTTAGTCGACCTCTGGCACATAGCCAAACCATGATCAAGAACTGTCCCCGGGTATTCCCCCTGCACATTTCGTGGAAAATCTGGAGGCGTGTCTCTCCCAGGCGGAAGCCCAGAGTCCATCCTTCGTCATAAGAGAACCCGAGGTTTGCAACTAGAGGAAATCCATCGCCTGTTGGTGATACGGTGACGTCTCGGAAGAAAGAGCATGCAAGTAGTATCTGCTCGTGTAGAGTGTTCATACGGCCCTCGATAGCTGTCATGGTCCTTGGCCATCGGTTGTCATCGAAGATGAAGAGGTCTCTCGCTGTCTGCGTCGCGGCAAAGAATTCTTGTTCAAATTTGACGACGGAAGCCAGGTCCCGATACCAATCCTTTGGGTCGCATTCCTGGTTGTCAACTTTGTCTACCTCCATCCATTCCATTTCCTCCTTGTCCTTCTCCTTCTCCGTCCTCATGTCCATACCCATGTCCATACCCATGTCCATACCCATGTCCATGAGTTTACCCTCCTTTTCTCTGTCTTTCTCCCGCCAAGCCTGCTCTAAATTGATCGGATCCCGGGATGCGCCGGCCCGTGTCCTTTCCACGTCCAAGAAGACGTCGCGTGCAATCCTCATCCACTTTTCCTTTTGGAACATCTTGCTTACGACCCTTCTAGAGTCAACACAAGCCCCCCACATCCCATAGTCCCAGAGGTACGCAGATTCCGATCCGACGATTTGCTGTTCTTCGATATTACGAGGCGAGAGGCAGATGGTTCGGAAGGTGGGGAAGTGTGTGAGTCTCCGGTGTTTTCGGCTGTCTTTGATCAAAAAATAATGCATTCCACTGCGTATCTCGCGCGCTCTGTCATCTTGGTAGGAAGGTCGAAGGGCTGCCTCCCAGATCATCAATTTCAGATCGGCAGAGAGGTCCGGGAACCTGTGGAAGCAGTCGATAGACATGGGAGGCGAGATTAATATATATGCGGTTTTTGTATTGTCGTCGATTGGACTCTGCTGGTGAAGGTCTCACGATAGAGTCGGCTGATTTTTGGTTTATGTGAAGGTTGAAAGAATCTTTGAGTTGATTCCAATCATGTGCGTTCGCTTGAAGTGTAAAGTAGGGTTTGTTAGAGGAGTGATCGATATTGCCGAGATATTAAGGTTATCCGATATCATTGACTCGGTGTTAACAAAGGTTATCAAGACTGTTCAGGCAATAGTTCCCAATCCGTTTATTTTAACCTAGTAAGTCTAGCAACGGTCCTCTCATCATTTGCTATAGTGCATACGGAGGAGTTGGTATTCTGACCAAACAGTAATGGTGATAAGGGATCCTCAAAGATCTTTTTGTACTCCTTGGTCACTTGAATACTTGTTGCTACATCTCACTTGAACAACTGTGGAGGCATAGGTATATGCCTATATTGTGATCTAGATGTGTTATTTGTAGTTGAGAATTGTGGCTGAAAGCTTGGTCTTCCCACATCCTACATTAGTTGCTATATCTCTTCCTATACCAATGAGACATCTTGTTTGGAATCTCCATAGAGCAGTATGTTAGTGTCCGTGAGAATATGCAGGTATCCTCTTTGATGCCCATTAGCATAGGGGAGAAACTGATAAGGGCAGTGTTTTCAAAGAGACACCAAAGGATTTCAGTGGAAGTATGTGCATTCACTATTCCACGGTACGATTCAGTAAAGACTATAACATAATCCTCCAGTCTGACTAATTCAAGTTTTCAACAACCACAGTTTTCCATACTCTTTGGTTCACTGTCAAAGATATTATTCGGATGCATAAAGCCTCTCCCATTACAGCTCTGGAGTTGACAACTCTTCTGTTCTGCTTTATCATATGTTCCCCTTCTGTTCTATCGAATGATACATGCCATCTATTTGAAATCCCGAAGCCGTCAAAACCAAACATTGCAAAATAATAGTCTTCTGCACCCTCAGGAACAAATCCTTTCTTTCTTGCCATTAGGTATGACGTTTACATATTATGTGTACAAATAATTCTTGAGGAACTAGCAAGACATGTCTCATATACCATCTTAGCCAAGAGACGTGAAAACAAGATATTTCAGATTTACCCAACGAGGTTGGTAGTTGATCCACAAACTCTTATGGTGATGTCAAGTCATACATTCATTGTGAGACTGACAAGACTCTGCACCGCCATAACGTTGGCCTTCTTATTTTGCCATCTAAGTAGGTCGACAGGGAAATTCCTCACTATTCTATCGATATTAAGATATCATACTAACAGATCAACCAAACCGACATGTGGAACGTCGTCGGGAGGTCGAACGGGGAGGTTAAACTTTGTCCGCCGGTCCGCTCAGACCATGTCTCATCGACCGGGATGATTGATCCACGGAAAGCTGACCGCATACGCGAAGCCCCTAAACGGCATACCAAGCGTAAATCTTTCAGCCCCAAGTCGATCATCACGATTCAATTTTGCAGACAAAAATCTGATCACTGATGGTTGCCTGGGCCTCAAACAAGTAGTGTCACTTGTTTGTCGAGAACAAAAGTCTTCGGAATTCATTAACGAGCTGAAACAAGGGTCTACGATATTTCGATCTGCAATTTGGAGAACTTGTAAAGACTGGTCTAGACTCGTCCATTGGCGTCGGTTGGCGCTGTTTTCCCTAGGGCGATTGGACCCTTGTCTCTTCTGTGCTTTTAATAATGCAATGATTGGTTCACAAGAAATGCATCAAGACCCTTACAGCGATTCAAAATTTCCATTCCCTCGTCATGATAATTCTTCACCTGTACAGCCACGTCGGCTATTCCGCCGGGGGGGTCGATACGATGTGAAATGCCGATGTAGGAGGCTCAAAAGAGTAACAGGAAAAAGAAAAAAGCCGTGTTGGACAAGACAATCCCCATAGTAATTGGACGGGCACACAGCGGTAAAAAGCCCTAGCACTTGATTGACTGTGCCGCAATGATCGCTACAAGATTCCCCTGTAACCCCCCGACCAGTGTCGTCCATCTTTCAGCTTTCAGAGGGAGCCGCCCACTTTCCCTCACCTGAAGGACCCGACAGGAAACATCCCACTTTCAACGTCACCTCCACTCGATTACGGGCATCTTCATCTTGACCATCTCACCTAGATCTACCTAGGCTGAAACACTGTCGCATCAATTACATCTCGATATATCATCCATGTCTACCATCTCGACACTCTCCAGCTTCCTCGCGAGGTAACATAACAATGCGGCGGTACAATTATTGTCGTCAATTTGTCCTTGTCGCTTCGAGCTAGCATTGCTTCTTCTCATCTATTCTGTCATCACTCCGCCGTCGATATGGTCGTCAATTGGCATTCACTCATCGCAAGAGCGGTTGAGCTACCAGGGGTATGTCCGTTGAACTTTAACCTTGACTCAACTTCGAGTGGCGTCCTTACCATTATCTACCTAGGGAATTGGAGACGATGATTCTCGAGTCGGTGCTGGTCGAGATGGATCCAAAGGTGGTACTTTGAGCACCAACAACGCTTCCAAGTCGTCTTCGCTGCAATCCCTCGGTGGAACCTTCGTTCCCGTCGTCATTTACTGTATCGTTTGCATCCTCTTCTTCTCAGTCTTCCGTGCCAGATGCCACCGCGTCTATGCCCCTCGAGCGATACCCAGCTTGCGCTCACCTCAGTAAGAATCAATGCCACCAGCCCTCTTGGCCGCTGCTGACAATCCCGCAGCACCCCCATTCCACCGCTTCCCACAGGCTTGTTCAACTGGATAAAACCCTTCTTCAAGACTCCAGACACTGTTGTGCTCAAGCATGGCTCTCTTGATGGCTTCTTCTTTCTACGATACCTCAAAGTCCTACGGAATACCTTCCTCGTAGGCATCCTGATCGCCTGGCCAATCCTCTTTCCAGTCCACATCACTGGTGGGAACCCACTCAGCCAACTGGACGTTCTGACAATTGGTAAGATCAGCGACAAAATGCGCATGTTTGCGCATGTCGCTGTGGCCTACATGTTCTTTGGTGAGTAACCCAATCTTCAGTGCCTTCGATGGCACACTGCTAACCAGTTAGGATTTATTCTCTTCACCGTCACTCGAGAATGCTTCTACTATATCGGCATCCGTCAAGCCTATCTCTCATCTCCTAACTATGCCAAGCGGCTATCATCTAGGACGGTCCTCATCACCTCTATCCCTGAGCGGTATCTCGACGAAGCTCGAATTCGAAAGCTTTATGGCGATTCTGTGAAACGTGTCTGGATCCCGCGAACGGCCAAGGCTCTTGTCAAACTTGTCGAAGAAAGGGAAGAGACGGCAATACGCCTGGAAAAGGCAGAGATTGCACTCATCAAAAAGACACATTTGGCACGCAGGAAGCATCTCAGCAAGAATCCATCAACGAACTCATCTTCACATGAATCAAGTGCTGGAGATTCGCACTCGTCATGGAGGACTGATCCAAGTAGCGAAGAGCATCGGCCAGGCACTCCGCGCCGTGTCGAGAGCCCAGAAGCTCACGATATCGAGCACAGCGGGACTCGAGAGAACAACAAGTCGAACACTGCAGTATCCGAAAGGACTAGGCACAGCACCAACGATCTTCTCGAAAGGTCCGCCGAAGACCCCGAATATGTTCACCCATACGGCCTCGACCCAGATATCCCCGATGTGCGAGGATCTGTCGCCGCTCAGTGGATTTCCGTGACAGCCAGGCCCCATCACCGTCCCCTGCATAACTTCTTCCGGCGCGTTGACACTATTCGCTGGTGCCGCATGAAACTTAAGGACTTGAACCACGACATTTACAAGCTTCGACGTCAGGTTCGCCGTGGCGATGGAGACACATTGCCCGCTGCATTCATAGAGTTCGACACTCAGGAGGCCGCTCAAGCAGCCCACCAAGTTGTGGCTCATCATCGCCCTCTTCAGATCGCGCCTCGCCTACTGGGTGTCCGACCAAATGAGGTGGTCTGGAGTTCCCTTCGAATCCGTTGGTGGGAGCGCATCATTCGCCGCTTGCTCATCATGGCTCTAATCGCCGTCGCCATCATCTTTTGGTCCTTCCCATCCGCCATAATAGGCATCGTGTCCAATATCGATTTTCTGAGTGGCATTGTGTTTCTTAGGTGGATTAAGCTCCTCCCCAAACCTATCCTAGGTTTTCTGCAAGGTTTTATTCCTGCTATTGCTCTGTCATTCTGGATGTCACTTGTCCCTGCGATGCTGAGATGTACGTCTGCCACCATTTCCGGTTTCCCTTTACTGACTTGTGTAGTCTGTGGTGTCCGAGCTGGAATTCCATCCCTGGTACTGGTCGAACTGTTCACCCAGAAAGTCTACTTTGCATTCCAGGTAGTACAGGTCTTTTTGATCACGACCCTTACTTCGGCTGCTTCTGCTACAGTTATGAATATCATCCAGGATCCCATGTCCACGCCCAACCTCCTCGCCCAAAACCTCCCCAAGGCCTCAAACTTCTACCTCTCATACATTCTGGTTCAATGTCTGGCCATAGGTGCTACTGGTATCTTGCACATCTTCGAGTTGCTCCGGCATTACGGTTTTGGCAGAGTTGTGCAGAATCCCAGATCTCGCTTCAATGTCTGGTACAACCTTCGTCCTCCCCGTTGGGGTGGCGT
The DNA here is from genome assembly GCA_013623715.1 of Fusarium verrucosum. NCBI lineage: Eukaryota > Fungi > Ascomycota > Sordariomycetes > Hypocreales > Nectriaceae > Fusarium > Fusarium verrucosum. The sequence continues at coordinate 73,739 of JABFFJ010000271.1, forward strand.
CTTTCCCATCTATACAAATATGGCATGCATTGGTAAGCCAACCTCGGTGCCCAATTCTATCCTAGGCTAACGACTCTAGCTATCTCTTACACCTGCATCGCTCCTCTGATCCTTCTATTCGCATCCGCCGGGATGGCTTTCACGCGCCTCATCTACAGATACAACATTCTTTACGTATTCGACTCAGAAATGGACAGTCTGGGCTTATTCTACCCTAACGCTCTCCTTCAGCTGATCATCGGATTGTACCTCGCCGAAGGATGCATGATTGGCCTCTTTGCCCTCAAGCTTGCCTTCCCACCTATGGTACTGATGCTCATATTCCTCATATTCACGATCATCGTTCACCTCTGCCTTAAAGACTCAATCTCCCCTCTCATTCAGAATCTCCCACAAACATTAACGTTGGAGGAAGAACTGCAGCAACAGGAGAAGGCAGAAGCGGAGGCCAAACTTCAAGCAGCCGCAGAGTCGGGAGAGGCCAACGGAGGCACTGCTGCTAGTTACTTTGATGAGGCACAGAACTTTGGCGAGGAAGAGTATGATGGGCCGCCGACAGATGACGAGGGCGAACAACTTCATGAGGGACCACAAGGTTCAAGAGGCATGGAAGGCGCAGGAGGTATCAAGTTGATGGTAACCGAGTGGATCAAGTCAAGCACAAAAGAGCAGCTCAAGAAGGAAGTAAAGGAATCCCCGGTGAAGAGATTCTTGGACAGGTGGATTCTTGCTGGCGACCAAACGAATTCGGATCAATCGCCGACCTTTATCCAGCGATTCCTTCACCCCGAGGTCTATGAAGACTTTATCGCGTTACGAAAATTAATTCCTATGGAAGAACTCGACGATGCCGATTACGCCGGGGATGAGAAATTGTCCAACTACTGGCCTCCTGAGCTATGGATGCCCAAGCCCGTCTTGTGGATCCCACGCGATGAGGCTCGTGTTAGTCGACAAGAGGTTGCGCATACGAGAAAGATCACGCCGATTACGGATGTGGGAGTGACACTGAACGACAAGGGATTGGTCGTTGTGGATGTTGAGGCGGCGCCATTCCCGAGGATGAGACTGGTGCATTGAGCGAGTATGATATATGATAGATCTTTCTATGATACCCTCTTTTGCGTATGAGCGTTGGATAATATTGCCATCTAATACATTTACAACACTGAAGATTTGTGCGTCGCTTCAGAAACTGGTGTGCTGGTGACTTCTGAGTAGTATGCTTTGTCGTTGGGTTCGCGACCAAGAAACTTGCTGAGACTGTTGAGTTCGGGCTGGCTGCCTCCTGGTTGGAGAACAAACTGACGGTATCGCAAGCCGATGGTTTTGTCCATGGGGTCGACTTTGAAGTGACTGACCCATAGATCTGTCGCGTACACCTTTGACCTGCGATTGTCAGTAATTGCGATCAGAATCTTGGTCGCGGCAACTTACAAGGCGTAAGTAAAATAAGCAGCGTCGTACGCTCTGAATGGATGCGCAAAGGATGCTTGTCCAATGCTATCCGCTCTCCCAAGCCCCATGATCTCCGTCTTGCTCTCATTCCAAAGCTTGGTCGTATCAACAGGACATCCCTCCTCAGCATTGTGAATCTTGAGGTCAAATAACGCCAGAAACACTTGATACAACATCGCATGTGCACCATTGACATGCTTCGTCCTCGCAATATCCAACGCCAGCTTCTCTGGCAAGGTTTCCCCAGGTCTTTGCACCTCTTCGCCCTGCGTCTTCCAGAAGTTGTAGTACTCGTCGCTCAAGTAACTATAGTGCTTTCCCAGACGCTGCAGAACGGAGGGAACCCATATCCAGTTCTCGAGAAGAATGCTGGGGATTTCGACAAAGTCGCGTGCGCAGCCGTGCTGGTGCTGCGTGTGAGTTACCAGTTTGTGGATTGCGTGGCCGAGCTCGTGGAACATGGTTTTCAGCTCAGAGTGTAAGAGGAGGGTTGGTTGGGAAGGCGTGTGGAGAAGCGATGTTATTAATGATGAGGTGGGATGGTGGCGCTTGTTGTCTGCTGTTACGAAGCCCTGTTGTATGTGAGTGGGTTGTTGCAGCATGTACCGAAGAACCTACAGGTTGGATGAGAGAGCTGTGAGCACCAGCATATTTGCCCTCTCGTGCGTAGAGATCAAGATACAGATATCCCAGAAACTCACCACCTTGATCCTCTGAGTTCCAGGCTTCGTAGACAGTTACATCCTTCTGCCAGACCGGCGCATCAGTCGGTATGAAGACGATGCCGAAGATTTCCTCAAAGATTTGAAGCATGCCCTTGAGACTGTGATTGACTTCAAAGTACTCGGATATGAGAAGTGAGTCGACAGAATATCTCTCCTTCTCAAGAATCCGCGCATAGAAAGCCCAGTCCCACGCGTTTAGCCTCTTCGCATCGACGTCTTCCTCATCCGTCCCGTGGTCTCGTATATACGCCTTCTTTATCTCAAACAACGTCCTCATTTCCTCATCTGCAAGTGGCTTCAACTCCGTTCTTAGCTTGTTCAGCATCGCCATAACACTTTCAACACTCTTGGCCATCTTGTCCTCCATTTTGAGCTCCGCATGGGTCCTAAACCCTAGCATTCGCGCCGTGCTATTACGCAGCTCAACAGCACGCTCAAGACGTGTCACATTCTCGGGAAAGCGACTCTCTTTTGCGATGTTATACGCCTTGCGTGTTCGAGCGCTGGTGGCATGTTTCATTATAGAAATAAGATGGCCTTTTTTGAAGGTTGCTTTGAGCCGTGTGCCGTCCTCGCTGGTCTTCATGGCGTCGAGGATAGATGACGGTACACCGTCAAGTTCGGAACGTGTAAAGAATATCCCGTCGTCAGATTCGCTAATTATTTTGCGGGCTGCGACGAGAACTTCGTTTCGCTCTTGTACAGCAGCCATGTACTTCTCCCGCAGCTCTTCATCTTCTATTCCAGCGCCTGAGTTTTGATACGCCCTGTGGGTTTTGAAGAGCTTGTACGCATCTTCGTCGCTGAGCGTTTCCTGCCCATGCTGATGTTTCTCGTATACGGCCTTCACCAGTGCTGCTATGTCTCTGCGCATGAGACCTTCCGCGCTGGCTTTGAGAAGCATCTCTTCTGCTGTGCGGGAGGCATCACGAAGTTCTTTATCTTCTGAGACGGAGCTGAAGAGGCGACTGATGAGGGTTTCTTTGGAGACGGCGTGGTCATCGTTTAGCATGGGTGAGAGTACGTTTGAGAACGTAGCGGTTGAAGGAGTGAGCGATGAAACGAGAGAGTCTTCGAGGGCGGTGGTGGATGAGATGATGGATGTTGTTTGGGAGATGATTGCAGAGGGTGTTGTAGTGAATGAGGGGGGCGGTTGGGGAGGGGTCCTGGAAGACATTGTGTGAAGATGATGGATTTGTGAGACTCTTGGGAGGAGTAGAGTGAGTCTATGTTGGTGGCGGGTAAGTAACGGTGTAAATCTCATGAGTGAGGTTGAAGATGGTGAGTTGTGGATGGTGAAACTGCGGGGCTGGAGTTTGGTGTAGATCAATCACGATGTGAGAAATATTGATGTGAGAAATTGTTACAAAAGGATTCCGGCATAAACAGTCAAATTATTCTTGAGTATAACAATAGATAATTTATCTTTTTCATTTTTACTATCTTGATGAGTGGGTCTGGAGACAGATCAATCCAATATTATACATTTTGATCGCTGTCTGTCTGGTTGGCTGCCTACCCTGTATTTTTTAGCCCACGTACCTATATAATAAGAAGTCACAGATTCAATTCATAGTTCATTCGATATAAAGGTGATATATGTTAAAATTAGGGAAACGGCCATTTTATTTTTGATATAATGTTTTCAAATATCTGATCAATTTGTCCATCAACTACAACCATCATTTTAGTTGACAACACTAATACTAACACTACCTCCCGTTTTGTAAGACAATTACAACCAGCCCAACTATCTTGCCCAAACGTCTGTTTACATAACTAATACATTTCTGAACCGAGGCTTACCAGCAAGAAGACTATCAATTGCCTCTTGAACCTTATCCAAAGGATACCTCTCAATCAAGCACTTGACGCCGTGGATCATGGAGAACCGAAGAGCCTCCTCACTATCAAGCGCATGACCACTGGGCCAGCCAACCACACTGCCACCCTTCCCAACCAGAGCCGCGGTATCAACCTCTGCTGGACCGACAGGAGCTAGGCTGAGAAGCTTGCCCTCCGCGGCGAGGCCGTTGACGAGCGGTGATACAGCCTTGGGGTTGGGTGCTGTCTGAACAATGATTGCTGCACCGCCGAGTTTGTTGAGCTCCTCTGCTGGATCGGACTTTTTGGTGTTGATGTAGTGATGAGCGCCGAGTTGCTTAGCAAAGTCGGCCTTGTCGTCACCTGATGAGAGGACAGCGACTTCGTAACCCATCTTGTTGGCGTATTGGACTGCAAGATGACCCAGACCACCCAGACCCTGAACTGCAACGAGGTTGCCCTGCTCAACATGCAGCTTTCGAATGCCATTAAATACAGTAACACCAGCGCAGAGAAGAGGAGCAGCCTCAGCCGGATCCATCTCCTTAGGAACACGAACAACAGCCTCTGCTCGAAGAATGGCATACTCAGCGAAGCCACCATCTCGAGTTATACCATTGACCGCCTTGTTATCGCACATCTGGAACTGAGCCCGCTGACACTGCCGACAAGTTCCATCATGGCCACCGTGCCAGGGTCCACCAACACGGTCGCCGTTCTTGAAGTTGGAGACATCTTGGCCAACTTCGACGACATCGCCGATGAGCTCATGGCCGGGAACGCGAGGGAAAGAATCACCCATGTGGCCTGCGCCCAGCTCTGCATCGGAGAAGCATACACCGCAGGCGAGGACTTTGACAAGAACTTGGCCCTTGGAGGGATGTTGGAGAGGGACCTCGCGGAGGGCGTAGGGGGTATGAGGCTTGTCGAGAACGCAAGCCTTGTAAGTCTGAGGAAGAGAAGACATGATGATGATGATGGTTGTTGTAGAGTTATTTAAATAGGTCTTGTTATATAGAAATGAGATTGAGATGCTGATATCAAGTCTTCATTGAGGGAGAAGCAACACTTATATACAACAAGAATCCAACACTCTAAGTTCACCAACGCCCGTTGCTCAAACAGAGTCTACACTAGGAATGCATTATCTCAGAACTTATTGGCTAATTCCGTCCCAAAAACGGAAACGAGCGCATCATGGCAACGGAATAGACTTAATTGTCGCTAAATTCCGAGAATCATTGGATGGGCAAGTTTCGGATTTAGGATGCTCATGATTGCATCACCTGTGGAATTCATCTCGGGGCCGTTAGACTGTGAAATAAAGCCGTAATCCATATCGGAAATGCAAGCATCTAATCTTCCAAAACCGATGGTCGCTGATTGGATAATTTCTCTTAATTAATCCGATAACAAATGTTGATCCGAACACAGCTGAATCCACGCCACAGTCAGCCACAGCCACACCTGAAAATTTCCCCCCCACCATCCATCAAGCAGAGCAGCCTTTCGAGATGCAGCTCTTCTAAAGCTGCATCATAACCAGAAAAAAAAAAACATGCCTCTCGACACGTCAACATACTCATTAGCGCTCCTGCGCGTCGACGGCAGAAGGTGGAACGAACTGCGTCGTCTGAACGCTCAGATCAGAACTCAAGATGCCGCTGACGGATCCTCGTATCTCGAAATGGGCCATACAAAAGTCATGTGTGTCGTGACTGGTCCTTCAGAGCAGCAGGTGCAAAGACGCAGTGGACAGCAAGCTTCTCGTGATACAGCGGCCATCAACGTCAATGTTGTCGTAGCTGGGTTTTCGAGCGTGGATCGAAAGAAGAGAGGGCGCAACGACAAGTGAGTCCTGCTATTGCGATTATGGATTTGCGACTAATGGTTGTAGGCGTATACAAGAGATTGAAACAACAATTGCGAATGCCTTCTCTACCAACTTACATACACACTTGTTCCCTCACTCTTCGATCACGATTTCACTTCACGTCCTGTCCCAAGACGGCTCTCTCCTCGCCGCTCTTCTCAACGCCACGACCCTCGCTCTCATCGACGCTGGTATTCCCATGACGGATTACATCGCCGCATGCACAGCGGGTTCCACATCTACATACGCCGCCGGAGACGACACCGCCGACCCACTGCTCGATCTGAACAACCAAGAAGAGCAAGAACTTCCCTACCTGACTGTTGCGACACAAGGCGACAGCGATCGAGTGGTTGCTCTGGTATGCGAGAGTCGCGTGCAAGTTAGCAGGTTGGAGGGAATGCTGGTAGTGGGCGTGGATGGATGTAAACAGGTGAAACAATTCTTGGATCAGGTTGTGAAGGATAAGGGAGCTGAGATGGTGAAGGAGGGAGCTGTGGAGAGGAGTGATACCATGGGGATGGATTTGGATGAATAGATGATACCAGGATTGCATTGGCTCATAAAACATATTTGGAGTTATTCTTTTCATCTGCTACATGACAGGTATGTCTTCGCTATCAAGAGCATAGTCTTAAACTAATTGTGACATCAGCGTGATAAACGCCCTTACAGCTCCTCGTGCTTGATCTCTTCCTTTGTCTTGGGCTCGGCTACAGGCTCCGCCTCGGGCTCAGCAGTCTCAGCCCCAGGTTTAGCCTCGGCCTGAGTCTCTGACTCAATATCAACCTCGGCCTCGACAATGGTCTCGGCCTTCTTGGGGCCATCAGTCTCGATCTCAGGCTCAGGGTCGGTCGCCTGGGTCGACTTCTCCTCAGTCTCCTTCTCGATAACGACGCCCTCAGGGATCTTCTTCTTGGCACCCTCGCCCATGCGGATAGCATCGATCCAGTTCTCGATGCTGGAAAGGCTAAAGTCACTACCCTCGTACTGGCGCCACCAATTTCGGCGAGTGTTGATGGCGATCAGGTTGACTTCCTTCTTGAGACCAAGGGCCTTGGGAAGGGTAGAGGCGGCGTCACTGTCGCTGGGGATGGCGATGAAGGGGAATGTGCTTCGGCCGCCGTGCTTGTATTTGGTGTTGAGATGAGAGAGTGAGTCAACAGCCTTCTCACCAGCTTCACCAGGGGTGAAGACGAGGACGCAAGTGTGAGACTTGGGAGCGAGACACTCCTCGGCAAGCTTCTCAAGACTAGTGATAGTAGAAATAGGAATGATAGTGGGAATTGCCTCAGCAGCCTCAGCAGCAGACTCCTCTGACTCAGCGGGCTCCTCCTTGGGCTCCTTGGGCGACCCAGAAGATTTGTTCTTCTTGGCGCTCTTGGTCTCATCCTTCTTAGCATCCTTCTTAGCGGCCTTCTTAGGCTTGGTGGTCTTGCCATTGCCAGTAGCGTGAATAGGATTAGGCTTTCCAGCTTGGGTAAGGAATTTGACCATATCCTTCTTGACCATCTCACCCTTGTAGACGACATGATCCTTGCCTTCGCCAGGGATGAGGACGAGAGCGGGGAACTTCTCAATGCCAAACTTCTTGACAGCAGCCTTCTCCTTGTCACGGATCTGACCAACAGAGATGACATCAAGGAAGTCAATGGCAATGCTTCGGATCAAAGCACTCGTCGTTCCCTTTGAAGTGAAGAGGATAGCCTTGGGCTTATCACCCTTGAGGAAAGAGTCCAGGTCCTTGTCGCTCACACGGGTAACATGGTTGTTGATCTTGCTCATGACAGCCTCTTGGATAGCACCAGTAGTTCGCTGGCCCTGATAGTCCTCAACAACAGGGTTGCCCTTCTTACCAGGGCGTACGATCTTCAGAGTAGGAAACCCTTGGACACCCATGCCGCCGCAAAACTGCTTGTTGGCATCATCGTCACAGTCAATGGCAGCAACTTGGGCAAGACCATCGAGGTTCTTGGCGGCCTTTTCGTAGGCAGGCTTGAGGTTCTGACAGTGGCCGCACCAAGGGGCGTAGAACTCAACGATCTGTGACGTGTAAGTGGCGATTCTCAAAGTGAATGAGGGAGACTCACTGAGGTGTAGTTGGACTTGGCGATGAGCTTATCGTAGTTACGAGCGTTCACTTGAAGAACAGGAGAGTTCTTTGTATAGATGGCAGCTTGAGCCTCGGGCAGAGCGGCAAGGGCAGCTGTCAAGGTGACCAAGAGAGTGGGGTTATGCATCGTGGTTTATGTAGGTAGGCAGTTTGACAGTTTTAAGAGAAGAAGAAAAGAAGTCAATCTGAGATTGATAAGTTATAGAGGAGGTCGCCTCATATACCTTCAATGATCAAGTTTCAGTCGACTGTTGGTTGCCGTCAAGAACAAAGTGGCATCATCGGAAGAAGAAAAAGCCACGGTGACAGACATTAGAAAGTGAAGCCAGGGTCTTGATTCGGCAATGGAGTTGCAGCCCCTTGTGGCGCGAGCTGATCGAATCCGGGGAAACCATGTGGCTGTGCATGTAACCTAAACCGTTTAGTTACGTCAACGCTTGGGCAGGCAGAAGACAAAGAGGAGGAGGAGGAGGTGGGGTCGAGATCTCCAAGACACACTTCCTTGGAGTTGATAATTTGCGCCATCTTGACTCGACGTCAGCTTTTTGACGATTGCTTCCTTTCCCAACTCTGAAGCTATTCGAATCCCCGCCAGACACTGAATACATCACTCATTATGGCAGCACCTCTTCCAGCTGCGCTCAAAATCCCCGAAGTCAGCCGCTTCATCAACCGCGCAAATCAGCTGAGGAGCATCAAGCCCGCCATCGCTTACTGGTGTACGCAAACCACAGCCCGGCTCATTCATGACAATCACTGATATTCTTTTATAGGCGAATACCATGCTGTCAACCAGATCGTGGGCAAGAGCCTGCACACCGCCGACGACGATACCTTTGAGTTCACAAAGACCTTGATCGAGCGCCTCGAGACAACAAAGACGGAGCGCGCTGACGACGATGCGATTGTCGATAACGCTGCTGGACAAGCCTACGTTGAGCAATTCGCTCAGCAGACTTTTGACCGAGCCGAGCGCACTCTGCGCGCTAATAAAGTGACGAGGTATATCGTCCTCTAAAGCTATAAGTGTCCTTCTGACCAAGCGTAGACAAACCGCCGACACATTCGACGCTGCCGCCACCTTCTTCGACCTCACTCGCGAATGGGGCGAACCAGATCCCGAAATCGTCAAAAAGATCAAATTCGCCAAATGGAACGCCGCCCGAATCCTAAAGGCCATCCGCGAAGGCAAAGACCCCAACGAGACGAACCCCAATGCCCCAGAGCCTGAACCCGAGGTTGCTCTTGATCCATCCGACCCCGAGGTCCAGCTCCTCACGGGTGTTCCGCGCGCTTCGGTTGAGGATGCACCAGATGCTGGAGAACCCTCTGGTGTTCCTACTTTCACAGATGCGCCACCTAGGATTCCCAATGATCCTGGATACTTTCCCCCTCAACCTGAACAGGCACCGGAGCCATTTGTCCCATCCCCTTTGAGCCAGAGTCCTACACCGGGTCTTTCTGGTGGTCCTCCTCTTCCTCCACCAGCCGGTCTACCGCCTGCTGCGTCGCCTGTGCCAGAATCTCCAGCACACCCAGCGACGCAGATTCCTCCCCAGCCGTCGCCCCAGATTCCCACCAAGCTTCCCTCGCAATTTGCCCCTCCTCCTCCACAGCCATTTACGAACCCCTCAGCACCGCCATCCTGGACGACGACCCCGAGCGTGCCTCATCCTGCGGCTGTAAACCCTCCACCTGTTATTCCTCAGGCGCCAGCTCCTCAGCCAGCACCTGCCCCTGCTCCTGTACAAACCACAGGTTATGCGACTGACCACCGAGATATCAACCAAGCGCAAAAGCACGCCAAGTGGGCGATATCTGCATTGAATTTTGAGGACATACCGACTGCAGTCCAAGAGCTGCGTAATGCTCTTCGTCTGCTTGGAGCTCAGTAAAACTGGAGGTTTTAGAATGTTTTGGTTTCATGAGGTATAGATGAGATGAACGATACCACGAGTTGGAATAGCATTGAACGAGATGTCATAGTTCATCTTATGAATATAGCTAGGAGTATAGTTATCTGCTGCATTGCCAGTATCAAAAACCGCTTGTCGTCACCTCGTTTGAACCAAGAAAAGTCTTGCGCGCGTATATCGTACATATTTAGGCCAAAGCCAGCAAGCCGTGTGCCTCGTATCCGGGATGAGGGAATCCTTCAGGATAGCCCGCCGGCTCAGTTTCCTCGTCTTCATCCACGGATGCGTCAGTCCATCCTCTCTCAGGGCCCCATTCAATGCCCAGACCAGCTTCTGTCACAACATTCATAAGACCTTGCATCATATCTCCAGACTTCTTAACACTGGTCCAGCCGTCAAACTGGACAGTGTGAACGGATGGCAAAGCCTCCAAGACATCGGTAAGAAGATTTCGACTGAACCCCTCGTAGAAACCGTCCGAGCGACGCCAGCCCTGAAAGATGTTATCGCTAGGGTCGCACTCGACGAAGACGTTAAGGCGCTCAACGTCAACACAGTCGGAGAGTCCAAGGGCAGGGTTAACGACCCAACCTCGAGGCGGCGCATTCCATCCTGGACCAAGGCGCAATTCCAGAGATGTGATGCATTTCCGCTGCTGTGGCTTCAACCGCGCCAGGAGAGGTTTCTTGGTCTTGAAGTATTTTCCAGGGTAAGTAGGAAAGAGGCGGAACGTCCGTGTGCTGTAGAAAGCAAATGTCGCCTCATCGTGAACCTGCTTGCAAACTCGCATAAGACCGAGTTTCTTATGATAGCGCTTGTAATTCTGAGGACCGAGATCTAAAAGAGTGGCGACATCGTCGAAGATGTATGTGTAGATTTGGATGCGAACTTCGGCGGGGAGGGAGAGGAAGTGGAATGGTGTCGCAGGAACTCGGCGTTTTGGTCGTAGAGGAATGAGAGGGACGTCGAGGGTGAGGTCGGCGATGTTTATCTTGTTGACGTCTTCTTCGGTGACGGTGGTTGAGGGTGCGGCGGTTGTAGGAGGTGCGCGGCTGGATGAGGGCATTACAATGCGTATTGTGCCCGCTGGGCGAGAGGCTGAGCTCTTGCTGGATCGTCGTGCCATGGTGGATGATTGTGAAGGTGAGGATTCGAGGTGGTGAGGAGAATTTCGATGATGTCGAGAATTGATGCGTAGGTAAGTAGGATCTCTGCGTGATAATAACGGATGCAGATTAAAGACCTATTCGCCAGGGGTTTTCGTCTATTAAGGGGTGAGGTTTGTCATGGGTGTGTGTTCATGATGTAGGAGCAATTGACGAGAAACGGTCTTGGAAGGCGGCGTCAATTGGAGTCTCGGGTAACTAGTCGGAATAATCGAAGAGAATTGAGTTGGTTAGTGGCGAATTGGAGAAATATTTTATTGTTGAACAGTCTCAAGAAGACGCTGAATATACGAGGGGGCTGATGTGTTGTGAAACAAGATGAAATTAAGATCATGATGCTACTATTGATTAGGTACCTATGTATATGTAGGTATTCAATGTCTGAGCATCACCGCCTTTAACGGGTCATGGTCTTTACGGGAATTCATCCATTCATGGGCGCGGGGCTTCATGATCGGAGCGTGACCGGACAGAGCCGATTCACGTGAACAACTAACAAAAGATTATGACGCCATCGGCTTATCGAAAGTCCGTGCAGCTGATTGCACGGCTAATCCACGGTGGCTTTAGCTCCACTATAGCGCCGAACCGTGCGATTTTTTTTCCACAGCCGACGGCGCAATGCGATGGTGGAGTAGCTAAGTATCAGACCAACTTCGTCAGGCTTCACTTCAGTCATCCTGGGCCATTGAAGTCGACTCTTCACCATCGACACCGCCAGGAATCACCCAAATTCTAGCGGAACAATCCCCCTCCATTCGCTATGCTATCCAGAGTGGCCCAGGCCTCGCGCTTGGGCTTGATGACAGCTCGTCTGTCACGGCCCGTCGCATCTCCTTCTCTCCGAGCTCTTCCCGCAGCTGCTCATCAATTTTCCTCGCCATGGCTCCGAACCTACTCCAAGAACTCCTCCGGTCAACCACCCAAAGAATCGAACCAGAAGCCTTCTCAGGCGCAAAATGACGCCAAATCTGCCAAGAAATCAGAGCAGCCCGCTCAGAATGACGTTAACAAGGCTGACAAGCAGTCCCCCGAGGCTCCCAAGGAGGGGGAGCAAATACCTTTCGATAAGCTACCCGATCTGACACAGGGTATTCCTTCGACGCTCTTTGAAGAGATGGGTGGTGATAAGAAGAAAGACCAGCAAGCGCTGCAGGAGATGGAGGAGGCTGAGTCGAGTGGTGGACGGGACCGATCGGAATATGTTTCGACAACTGAGCGCAACCGAAAGTGGTGGACAAGATTCATGCTTAGTGCCACAGCTGCCGGTGGAATTATGAGCATTCTATATATGGGCCGCAACTGGGAAGACACCATCGAGGCCGATCGTCACTCTGACATTCCCAACGGCCCTGGTCTTGGTTTGTGGTGGAAGCGTGCCAAGGCCCGTATGACCGAGTCCGTCACCTACTACCAGGAGCCTGCATTCGAGAAGCTCCTACCCGACCCCGACCCTTCCTTCGAGCGCCCTTATACCCTCTGCCTGAGCTTGGACGACCTTCTAGTTCACAGCGAGTGGACCCGTGAACATGGCTGGAGAATTGCCAAGCGACCTGGCATGGACTACTTTATCCGATATCTGAGCCAGTACTACGAACTGGTTCTGTTTACTTCTGTGCCTTTTGCTACTGGTGAACCTATCATGAGGAAACTGGACCCCTTCCGATTAATCTTGTGGCCCCTCTACCGAGAAGCTACCAAGTTTGAGGATGGAGAGATCGTCAAGGTGAGAAAAGGTTATTTCACAACCACGATGCATCCGCGCTAACAGTTCAGGACCTTTCCTACCTCAACCGTGACTTGTCCAAGGTGATCATCATCGACAGCAATGCCAAGCATGTCCGCAACCAACCCGAGAACGCCATCATCCTCGACCCTTGGAAGGGTGACCGGAACGACAAGGAGCTCGTCAACCTCATCCCCTTCCTCGAGTACATTCACACCATGCAGTATGACGACGTCCGGAAGATCATCAAGTCATTTGATGGCAAGCACATTCCCTCCGAGTTCGCCCGCCGTGAGGCCATCGCCCGCAAGGAGTTCCAGGCCAAGCAGCTCGCCCACAAGCACAAGCACCGCTCTGGTGTTGGCGCCCTGGGTAACATGCTCGGCCTGAACCCCAGCAACATGAGCATGATGGTCTCCCCCGATGGTGAGCAGAACCCCGCCGAGGCATTCGCACAGGGCAAGATGTTGCAAGACGTCGCCCGTGAGCGCGGCCAGAGGAACTACATGGAGTTGGAGAAGCAGATCCGCGAGAACGGAGAGAAGTGGCTCAAGGAAGAAGCCGCCATGATGGAGGCAGCCCAGAAGGAAGCCATGAATAGCATGATGGGCTCATTCTCGGGCATGTTTGGCGGCGGCAACCCCCCTGAGAAGAAGGCCTGAGAGCATCATCAGCGAGGTGGCAAGCACATCTCCACTAATTAATGTCTTGTAATTTTTACGACGGGGTTTGAGGGACCTGTTACAATATCATCTTCAGATTGGGAGAGGTCTTATAGAAAAAGCATGGGCATGGGTCCTTGACGGTTCAGGGCGCCGGGTCTTGGTGTAAGAGTGGAGGGGGAGCAGGACTTTGTATATTAGGTGTATGCTGGGGATGGTTCTGTAAAAATATGACGTGACAAGTAAAAGTTATGAGATTTCTCAAAGATTGAGGCCTATCGATGTGCCCTGGTGTTCATGCTTGTTCGATATGAAGTTGTTGCTGAAATGACCAATTGAGTTGATTGGTCATAGATGTACTGTCCGGACTAGATACTTGAACTCAAGAGAACTGATAGTTTCCTGTAATCACCAACTTAACCAATTATGAGAATGAGGGATGTTAGATCATCAAGTGTTTTATTGGGAACGAAACACACGTGTAACCCCTCTAAATGTCACTGTTCGAGGCTTGGTTGCACCGCATCCTCATCGACGTTAATAGCCCCCGACAGACTTTGAGAGCCTGGATGATACCTTCAATTGGCCAATGAATCTCAATGTGTTGTCAAATAGACGTGTGATTGTAAGAATCATCGGGTGGGATGACTCCGAATTCGTACCGGGACAGTGAGATAAGGGTACTGAGATGAGAAATTCTTGCAAAGAACATATTCTGGATACAGTGATGCATTTCCAGCTAGAATGTGCCAATTCTTCGGATTGGACTGAAGCAGCATTCATAGTGATAAATTTAATCTTCAGACAATATATGATGCAAGTAATGAAGTTAATATCGTTCAACACTTAAAGGTTTCAACACTAGGAGGACGACGGCTTACATAGTTTCCATCAGGTTATTCAAGTATCATTAATACATACGAAAGCTATAGTTATCTGCAATGAAAATATACGGCAAAGAATCAGTAAAAACTTCCCTCAATGAACAGTCAAGAACCAAGAGTCTGTTTCATCCCACTCAAGCAACGCCCCGTTCTCAAGCTACATATCGTCGAGCGTCTCGTCCGAGAAACCATCAATCGCCTCCTCAAATAGCTTGGCAATCAACGCATGTACCTCCTTCACAGGATGATAATAGTCAAAGAAAATGTGCTTCTCGGGATCGCTACATAAATGTCGTGGAACACCCTCGGCCGTATAAACACCCGAGAGACATGCAGTTGGCGGGTTGACGTACGCCTCATCGAAGCCATATGCATCGGGATCCGAGCTCATGTCTTGGAATAAAGAACCTACGTCAACGACAGCTGTTCTAGTAAATGAGGAGTAAGCCGCTGCGATGTCTTCCAGCCCCTTGGTTAAGGCGGGGATGTAGTCTTGGACGCTGGGGATGTCGTAGTCTGATGAATTGTACGTTGCCGGAAAGGCTGTGGCACTGAGATAATTAGCTAGAATAATCCTCTCTGCACCTATCATCGAGTTAGCATGTTGTTATAATCTTGAATGGGTATCCTACCGGCTTGATACAATCTGTTGACGTTCTCGTTGATGAGGCTAGTAACCTGTCCTCCAGTAATGCTGGTGTTGAAGAGGATATCATTGATGCCAATCCAATGAACAAAGATGTCTCCCGGTTTCGGTTCATCCCAGGACAGAAATGAGAGGATCTGGTCTGAAGCAGATGGCACAGGAATTGTCGAGCCAGGACCTGTAAATCCAGCGACGAAATCGTTATTGGTAGTCGCTCCACCACTCGCAAGATTGATGAGCTCCAGATCAAGTTCCTTGGCTACCAGATCATTCCACTTGGGTCCATTCCTAGAAAATTAGCATACAACTCCAATTGAGGTGAAATAACCTACGAGTAAGAATGGTGGTAGTAAACTGGATCAGACGGCCAAGTCCCTTTACTGACCACCCAAGAGCCATTCCCATTGTCACTCAAACTATCGCCAAAAACGATGAGACGAGAGAACTCGGGGATGTCATAAATAGGATACGTATGTGCCAAAAGAAAGCCATAAAGGCTAGCCAACAATGTTTGCAACATTTCAACGATAAAGTTTCAAGGTTGAGGGGATAAGATTTCAAGGGACGATAACCTTTGTATAAATAAGCCGCAAGCCACCGAGTCTCTAGATGTCTCGTAACACTAAGCTGCCACAATACGACACCCGAACTTTGGACTTTATGATTGGTCATCGCTATGGCTTATTGCGCACCGAGTAAATTATCGGTAGAATGCTCCATAAGGCCATCATGAGATTGCTATCGCCGAGTCTCGCCGGGCGGATGGACCGGGATGCTTAGCAGCTGAAACCCTCTGCATATTGAATTTAAGGGACAAGAACTACCACAAGAGGAAACCTAAACAATTCCACCTAACGTGATCGAGTAAACTTGTATCTAGATCATGATAAGCAGCTTTCTATTATATGAATGGGCGTCTACTTTCATGATGCATTATATCCGATGAAGTAAAGTCGTGCAACCCATCGGATCTCAGAGTGTGATGTGTGTAACCAATAATCGGGAGCACATGCTTATGCAGTAACCCATCTGGAATTAGTGAGATGATGGAATTATTGAATATGTTTTGAGGAGGAAGGGTTCGACCACAGCTTTGACTGGGTTGAAGTAGAAACATCGCAGGGTATGATAGAAGGCATTGAGTAGTTTTGGATCTGTTATTCGTGGAATCGTTTTTCGATATCGAACTTTTGTTGTTGCAATTGAAGCATACGAAACAACATGTCATGATAAGGGTGCTGATGATGATTAGAAATCTGGCAATAATAAAAATATGCCATGTCTATCATTCCTGAAGACAAGATCCTTGATCCAGAGGGGGCTCCAAGATCCTGTACTTGTCGTTCCACATGTGACATCGGAACAGTGTATGCCAAACCTGCATCATCCCGACTCGAATCCTGATACAACGTTCCACTGCTCTTACTCGGCACTTGTTGTATTCTCACCAGCTGGATGAGATACTTATCTCAGGAATATTCTATCCCAACTTCGAGAAAGGAGTAGATGCTATTGATGAATGATCACAATGGCATTATATCAATGCCTTTTAAGTATGTATATGGTCAAGGGATGGTGATAGAGTACATGTGACTTACTTAATAGTGATGTCTTGTCCCTCAAGTGCATTAAAGCAGCCAGAGCCTCATACTCACATTGACTCAACCGAAACACTCCCAAGTGACATCTCCGCTCGCAGTTTGTCCTCAAAGGCTGAGACTCTTGATTCTTGGTGATCTCTTCCCAAGCTACAAGAGGGGTCTTCGTACCTGATGAAAGCTCGATCAAAAGGGCGTAGTGCAGTGGCTATGCTGTGTCTAGGTGTAACTGCGATTGATCCTTCGGCATTTGTGAGAATAGACTAAATTGGAACCTTGCATATCGATATGCGCCTTATGCTCAACAGCGTATACGAAGTATGTGGCTTGGAGAGCTTTTGATCAAGCCTATGTATCTATTATGATCGGGAAAGCGGCCGGCCCATACATAGTTCTCTTACTATATGTGCCGATATTCTACCACAGGAGACGCACTAGTTTTATACTCTTAACCTTGAATGTCACATCAGGTCCTGTATTAAACACTAGTATCAGCATAAGTTTAATATTTTAAACTGTACGTAAACGGAATGGGGTATCTGAACTTTTAATCTCGTTACCCAACCTCATCTATTTGAAAGAGGTGTTCATAGTTTCATCAACCATCTGTGATCAGTAATAAAATAAATCCATCCATGTAAAACCGAAAAAACACCCAACAGAACAAAACAAAACAAAACAAGACATAGACATAACCAAGCATCAAGACAGACACATACATTCTGCCTGTCCAGGTAAACTCCTTACCCAGCAGTATCAAGCTGAGCAATATCCTTCTACAGTCATCCCCTCGGCCAGGACATGGCCGTCTCTTTTGATCGATACATTTCCGCCGGAACTTCCAATGTGCAAAAGTTGCGGTTCGCAAATTCCCTCTCTTTGCCAACATAACTCCCGATACTTCTCGACCCAACACGTTCCAAAATCATCTGGATTCGTCGTGAAGCATGGCTATCAGGCTTGTCGCAGACGACCAAGAGAAAGTCAATACAGCCACGCAAGATTGCAGCGCGTTCATTGGCGGTGCAGACGTCTCGGGCTCTTTCGAGGCGACGCTCGATTTCTTTATCTTGCGATGGGAACTTAGAAGGTTCGTCATCAATCTCCTCGACAGAAACGCGACTGCACTTCTTGTGTGGTCGACTTTCTCTATCTCGCTTCTGGGCTTCAAACCTTGCGCGATACTTTTGCAACTCGGCGCTGCTTGGCCCCTTGACCTTGCCAAAGCTGACAATCTTGGGCCTTCCCACGCGCTTTGCCTCGAGGGCGAAGTGAATGTTAACATCGTCGATCAAATCGATATGAGATTCAACCATTGATCTTGCTGGCTTGAGGCAAGACTTCCCTGGCGAGAGATTCCTGTGGTTAGGCTTTTGTTTCGGTGACTTGGTGTCTTTGTACCAGTTGCGCTTCAGCCTGATAGCACCAGCCCGGCGAAGCACCCGACCTATTGTGTTGGTCTTCTTCTTTTCCACCTCCTCGGTATCGTCGTCATCGCTGAGAGAGCATAACACAGCCACCTGAGCCTTGGTGGTGCCCTCAGTGATAGAAGCAGTACCTGAATTTACCGACCTGATAGGCAGCGATGGCATCGCAGCAAGGGCATTTTGGTACCATATGGGCTGGTGTGCCAAGCTGTCCATATCGGTATGCTCTTCGGCAGAAACAATGCTGGCAGTGTATTCATCCTCATCCCCTTCGAACCAGGAAAACTCTCGCTCAGCCACGGTGTCGAGTGAAGTTGACCAAGATTCAGGTTCAACTCTATAGGTAGAATGTTTGCTTGTCCAGGTGGGCTCGCTCGCCATGTCTTGACTGCTAAAACAAGATCCAGGAGGGGTACTGTTTGAGAAAGAACCCTCGTTGGTGTATTCTCCCGATGACATGGGTGTATTGCAGCCATGGTCAAACTCAGTCCGCGAAGGTGGAGGAAAGCTCAAGATAGAGGGGGAATCGTTGGCGGAGATAGGAGAAAGGCTACGCTCAGCCTCAGCTGGGGAGTTGGGGGGAGGGACGCAGCCGGGATCAGCGGGGTCGTCGGTAGACGGGATATCTTCTATGCCATCAGGTTCTTCATCAAATAAGTACCCGCCAAGAGTTGAGAGGAGATAAGCCAAGCGAGACCGAAGTTGTTGTCGAGTAGCGTTGATTAGGCTACGCAGCGAGGTAGAAGAGGGAACATCATCGTTAGATGTGTCGGATGTATCGGCAGGTGAGCAAGGCATGGTAGCGGGATCTGACATATCAAGCTGTAAAGAAGAAATAAGATGTATGAGGAAAAGGAAAAGAAGTAAAGTAGCACCAAAGGACCTTATGAAGATGCAGTCTGATGCAAGATGCAAGTCTAGAATGAAGAAGTGAAGGGGTTGAACTTGGCTAGCTTGAAGTGTGCTTGAAGGATGGGTATTTTTCTGAAGAGACGACGAGAAAGTCGAACTGAGGTGGCATTTTATAGGCTTGGAATTTGACTTCTAAAGAAAGTACTGAGTTGGGTATTCGAAGTCTAATGTGGACGTCTGCTAAGGTTTGAGTATATCATACTGTATTTAAGAATGAGAGCAGGCTAGCAGAACCACGATGAAGGTTTATGGATAAGCCTGAGCCTCACACGCAAGGTTTGGGTTACTAGAGGAAGAAACCAAGTACTGTTGTTGTGGGATCGATATCACGCAGAGATCTATGGTAAAGGAGTCGAGGACAAGAGAATCAGTGGCTGATCCCTTGACAGAAGAACAAACAAGGACATATTTACCGGACAAGCTTATTGTCTCATAGAATCAGACTATCATAGCCACATGTTGAGACTCTCGGCGCTTTGGCTTGCGTAAATTCTGAACAGGGTTCAGGATTCATAGTGAGTATTCGCCTATTTAGTCGCTTAATGTGTGGAAAGTTTGAAGAAGCGTGTTTGAGTACAGGCGATGGGTTATTGTGAAGAAGGTAACTCCGATGTTTGCAAGAAAAAGCACTCAAAACGTGCTAAGTCTTGTAAAACATAAGGCGGTAGCCTGGCAACAGTTCTAAGGTTTTAAAAGGTTGTTTATGATGAGGTTGAGTTACTTTTCGGAGCTACAGCCTTGATTGGTTGCTGTCTTGAGTATGAGTTTGGGAGGGCAAACCTTTACATGTCAGCCCATCCAGTGGATATCTTCCACTTTGTTTGAGCCGACAGCGGAGACTAAAAGAATAAGTTCAATGACCTATATGTCAAGAGAAAAACTTTGCTGCTAGTAGTCCGTGTTAAAAGTGTTGATGCCGTAGCAATCACATCCATAGAGCCCAATTAGATGAGGTCTCTCCATCCAATAGCCGGTGAGATGGCCGAGTTGGTTATGGCGCCAGGTTAAGGTCAACCTTAACACCAATTTCCTGG